>PVJC01037010.1:0-17425 GCA_004026665.1 Murina feae | reverse complement strand
AAAAAAAAAAAAAAAAAAAAAAAAAAAAAAAAAAAAAAAAAAAAAAGTTGCCAATTCAATGAAATACATTGAAAATATATTAATAAGGGAAGAGATTTTAAACTAAGCAGCATCTTAAAAAGACCAAAAAGTAAAGAACTAAATACATTCTTAAGAACAAAAGGAATTAAGAGGATAATGAAATTGACATCCATGGCTCTTTGGGTTTCTCAGCTTTACCTTTCTTGGCTTTAGGTACATCAACTGCAAAATGAAAAGACTTCTATCAAGTGACCTTTAAACTTTCCTTTATTTCTATAAGTCTATGACTATAATAGTTCTTTCTCAAGTCTGGAAGTTGTATAAA
The DNA here is from genome assembly GCA_004026665.1 of Murina feae. Lineage (NCBI taxonomy): Eukaryota > Metazoa > Chordata > Mammalia > Chiroptera > Vespertilionidae > Murina > Murina feae. The sequence continues at coordinate 17,079 of PVJC01037010.1, read as the reverse complement.
TGTAAGGACATTGACTCTTGGATATGAAGAAGAGAGTGTGTATGGCCTTAGTTTTCTCCATCAAATCAATGAAAGTTGAACAGAGGAAACACTGAGAGCCAGTGAAGGTCAGATTGAAGTGGTACAACATGAATTAATCATGGGGTAGGACTGGAGTATTTTGGCCTTCCCCAAAAATACTCTTTAAGGAAGACCAAAAATGGAGGGGTAAAATACATAATTTCTTGTCAAGCTAGGATGTACAAGAGAAAAATCAAAGTGCAGATGAAAGGCTATGTATACAACAAATATGAATAAAAAGCATCAGAAATATCTACAAACAGTGTTTAAAGTTTTAAAAAAGCAAATTACTTGACACTTGAGAATAGTATCAAAAGAAAAGTTTATTGTAATATAGTTTATAGCCTTTTAATGCATCAAGATAAATGAAGAAAGGGCAGGTTGCATAGTATTTACGGGTATGTTTTATTTATTTAAGTATATATAGTGCTTACCAAAAGCTCAGAGCTATTAATAAAGAAAATGGAAAAATAATCAATTCTCTTTTCTCCACCAAAGAAAGTGATTTTCAAAAAAAAGTTTAAATTCTACATCAGTAAAAAGTAATCAAATAGTAAGACAACAGAAAATGTACTGAGTGTATTTAATCACTTTTAATTATTCCTTCTTCTAAGCATAGGCCCATTTCATATATATATATTGTCCAAGATTTTAATTATATAGGAGTCATCCAAGATTTTAATCATGTGTTCTAAAAAATGCTGGCAAATGGAAATATTGTTTTAATACTGGAAAAACTTAAAATTACAACTCAAATTGGAAAGCCTATCAAAATCATCAAACTCTATTTGGAAAATTCAAATTAGGAAAGCTTGAGGTCAATAACAACCAAAATTGCATAATCAGTTATGCTATAAATGCTATGAAAGCAGATGGAAAATGAATATGTGCAGATTAGGAATCACCATGTGCTTGCACAGAATAAATAATATCAAACTCACCTTTCTAATGATAACAATTTTAATAGATTGGTAAATTAGTATTAATTCATAAATTTGTCTAAGATTTATTGAGGGCATACTGTATGAGAACATAGTGCTAGTTTTGGGAAGTAATATCACCAATTTTGCCTTGAATATTAGCTATGCTGTAATCATATGCAGAAAAAAGGTCCAATTACTGTGAGAGTAATTGCTGAATAAGTAATACAGTTCTTCATAGGAAGGGCAGGTTAACTTTGGGGAGATTATGGAAGGCTGTATTGTATGTGGTCAGTAGTATAGAGAACTGAATTTTAAAGAAAAAGACCTATCAACATCTATTATTGCGACCTACCATCTACTGCTGCTCATGGTATCGGGGCACTGACTTTTTGTCCTTCACCCATAAATGTCATGTCTGAGGCCCTTGTTGTGTGCTCTTGAAATGGCGTGGTGAGCTGAATGTCAGTCCTGTTACAGTTCCTGGAAGAGCCTATGAAAAGTCCACATGAGGCAGTGTTAGTCAACTTCAAAGACTAGAATGCCTGAGAAACAGCAGACTTGGGTTGTGAGGAAGCCTGCCCAGAAGAGAATTCCTTGCTCTTTATGAAGAGCTTTGAAGACAGTCTCTCAGGAAAGAGTAGAGAAGACTGAATTCCTGATGAAATTAAAATGTGAAAACTCTGGCAGGTGACTCCTAAACATGTGCTCCTTATTTAAAGACTATCACATAACTTAATCCAATGGCCCAAAGAGGTGGGCCAATTTCCCTCTGACTGAAAGAGTCAACCCACTGCTAGAATGTTCCACGTGTTGGTTCAGTGGAAGCCACAGGGGTGGCTAAAGGTCATGGCCCATGTAACTCTCCCCTATCCCATCACAGTGAGGAAGAGTTTAAAACTGACAGAACCCTTAGTAGTTCACCTCAGGAAGGTCCTCCTCTCCCCCCCATTGGAAGGCTGTATGGTAGATGGGTCAAGTTTGATTTTATGTGGAGAAAGAAAGTGTGATTATATTAATTGTGTCACTGTCCCTTAGATTTAGACTGGCACTTTCACAAGCACTTCACAAGAGGAATGCTGAAGTGAATTTGCATAATTCTGAGCCTGAGCTCAGCTCCTACCTTACTCTCTTACAAGCACAGCTTCTTCTGCATTCTTCAAGTTTGATGTATTTGTATAAGCATTCAGTTAAAAATACTATCTAATTTCCATCCTGTTTTTTGCTATATCTCATGAGTTATTTAGAAATGTGCTTGTTAATTTATAAATACATGAATTCTGCAGTTATTGGTTTCTAACCTATTTCTCTGCAATCAGAGAAAACTATGTCATTAAAATTCTGTTTAATATCCCATAATGTGTTGATTATGATTAATGTTCTTTTGATTTGGAAAGAATCTATTTTTTTGGAAACTTATAAATAGATTACTATATATAATTTATTTGGATTTTGTTAATCATGCTATTCAAACTTCTATATCCTTACCAAAACTTTATTTGAAAAGTCTGTTGGTTTAATAATTTTTTCTCAATTTTTTGTTCATATTTTCCAAATCTTATTAAGTAATGCAAATTTTGGACTATTTCCTTTTCCTGTTAATGAAAACGTTATCTTTAGGAAGTGTCCACTTTATCTTCAGTAATGTCTTTTGCATTCCCTTCAGAATGACCTCAATATGGGATTGGCTCATCCAGGGTGGGCAGTGAGGAAATCCATATGCCATCTGACTCAATCTCACTCCTGCTCATGTTTCCCCATTTATTCCTGCCTCATCTTCCCAATATTTGCTGATCGAATTCTTGTCAGTTCTCTTTTGGATGTCTGAAGGTGTTTTGAAAAGAAACCTTTCTTACATCAAAAATCACATTATAAAGAGATTAACCACAGAATTTATATGCATTTATAAATAGCCCATGGACGCAAACAAGAGTGTGGCTCAGGTCTCAGGTAGGATGGCACTGGATGGAATGGAGTAAAGTAAAGGGTGAGAGAAGTGGAGGACATCCGTAATATTTTTTATTGTCAACAATAAAAAATTACATTATGTATTTTGTTGGTGAATAAAAACACTTTAGTTGCCCCTTAATAGATCATTCTCCTTCAAATTATGTTTAAGCGACTTTTTCTTTTTACACGTCAAAGAGGCAATCTTCTACCTATTCTCTTTCCAAATAACCATCTGTTTTGAATAAAAGTATTATCAAATTAAGCATATGCCTTCCTAGAGGAATTAACTAAAACTGAAACTATGAATCAACCCACTATTTGAAACCGCAACAAATCATGTGTACTTGGTGAATTAAGTATTAAGCCCAAATATTGCTTTTATTCAATTAAATTATAAATAGAATCATTATCTAAAATGAAAAATAAAACTCAAAAAACTCCAATACTCCTGACGAGCATGAAATTGTGCAATTACAATATGGCAGTCATTTCATCCAGGTCAAGTCATTCTGAATTTATTAGATCTTGAATATACTACAGCCATTGTCAATTTTTTTAAAAGTATTTTTTAATTATGTGGTAGGAGATGCTTCTGGAATTTGAAATGTATTCATATATTTGGATAGCATTTCAGAGAACTTTCTACATTCTGAAGATTTGTGAGCTGAGATATTTGAAAGAGGCAATTGTACACCTTTAGCTTTATTTTGTTTTCCTTACCATAAATACATATCAGGTGCAATAATTAAAGCCATGAAACGGGTGTACAAAATGGGTGGTCCCAAAAGTACAACCTCGAAACAAAGTCTTTGAAAAGCAAGGGCATGTGCTCTTCCATTATGCTCTGGGGCAGTGACACAGGAGGCATGATGGGGATTACCAGTTTGCTTGGTCTGGCAGGAAGGATGTGCCTATTAACAGAAACCAGCTGTTTGGAAAAAATAATCTGCCCAAAGCAGTGAAATGACATCTTAATTTAGCTCTAGGCCACTTTTATTACTCCCAAAAAACTTACAGAAACTATCAAGTTTCTTCAATTAATAACATTCTTGTTAATTTAAGCAACACAAGGGAAATATTAAGAATAGTTCACTAAAAGATAAATATATGATTTCACTCATTTGTGGAATATAATGAACAACATAAACTGATGAACAAAAACAGATCCAAAGAAGCATTGATCAGACCATCAAACCTCAGAGGGAAAGTAGGGGAGAGTGGGGGTAAGGGGAAAAGATCAACCAAAGGACTTATATGCATGCATATAAGCCTAACCAGTGGACACAGACACCAGGGGGGTGAGGGCATGAGTGGGAGGGTTGGGGGGGAATGGAGGGATAAGGTCACATACGTAATACCTTAATCAATAAAAAAATAATAGTTCACTGAAAGTATATCTATCATCATGGTTTAATGACCCCTTGCTTTCACCCACCATACAATGTCTCTAGGCTTTAGAAACTATTATTTTTCATCCAGGCCTAAGAGGGAATGTAATCAACTTAGTGGACTGTTTGTGCTCTCATTTCAGAGTGAACAACAGACTGGATAGGTCACTTAGAACCCTCACTTAGAGAATTGGAGCACCAAGGAGAGAAGATAATTTCTGTTAACTTTTACCAAGCAGCAAATCTCTATTTTCTTACTCTGACTTTTCTGCAAATATCTGATCTCTTCCTAGATATGAGCGAAATTATGTTGCAACTTAAAAAGAAATTATAGTTTATGGAAATATTTAACAGAAAGGTGTAAAATGTAAAAAAACAAAAAATAGAGAAACGTCTAATTGGAGTAAGTAGGTTCCAGAATATAAAGGTTTAATTTGAAGCTCTGAATATTTGTTTTAAGAGCACTACCTTTTAACTTTGGCATCTATTATAAGATAAGGATTTTTACTGAGAACCTATTAATGGCCAGATGAACTAGTGACTGCTCTGTAGGATGTTCAATAAGATTGATTTCCTCTTGAAATTTGGTTGATGCAAAAGAGTTAATGATTACAAACCTAAGTGATAAGCACTATTGAAGATACTCAGAGAATTATAAAGATACAGAGAAAAGGCACTAAAAAGAAGCACTGAGTAAGGGTTGAGCATGGTGTGTGCATGTGTGCATGTGTATGTGTATGTGTATACACATGCACACTTCCACAGGAAGGAGACATTGAAATCACGAAGAGAAATACCAATTGAACTTATTCAATTTGATCTGGTAGATAATACAGGGAAAGGCATTCCAGACAAAGGGAATGGCATGGGCAGAAGCTTTGAGGAAATAAATTGTGTTGCTCCTTCAAAGAGTGCAAAAGAACTGAGGGATAATGGAAGCCAGGTGAGCAGAGGGTGAGTCAGGAGGGCTTTGCCAGCAACACCAAGAAGTTTGCATTTTATCCTTTAAGAGGGGAAAACCTTGAGGCCTTTAAGTAAAAGAATTACATTAACTTTAGGGTTAGAAATGCTAACCATCCTGCTCTCTCAGGAAGCCCTCAGTTTAGGTCAGAGCACAGGTGAAGCTTTGAGCTCCTTAAGAACCTTGAGGTCAAGGCAAAACCACGAAACACTGTTAAATATCCAGAACTGAGGATATTTTTCTAGAACACTGGGTGAGTTTGGTAAATATTTATTTTTGAATGGCATGGCTGAATAAAAGAGGAAAATACTTACAGTTATCTAAAATCACCTCTCTTTCCTGGACTTTATATGGAGGTTGATATATTGCTTGACCTCCACTTACAATCTTTAATTTACCCCATATCTCAGTACTGTGCCTGAATAAGCTCTCAAATGTCTCAACTGTGGGTTTTTATCAACACAAGTCTGGTTTATTACAAGGAATACTTATTGAAATTCCACCATGCAGGTCAGTGTGCCTGGTGCCAGGGACATAAAGACAACACCTTGAGGGACTTTTCAGGGAGCAGATTATAATCTCACCTTCTTCCTCTATAAGCAGAGTTCTCCTAAATCTTATGTCTAACTTTTTCTAACTGAATGGAATCTTCATTGCATTGGGTAATTAGGAAACTAACATCTTTATTTAATACTAGAGGCCTGGTGCATAAAATTTGTGCACTGGGTGGAGTTCCTGCAGCCCAACTTTCACCCTCTCCAATCTGGGACCCCTCGGGAGATGTCCGACTGCTGGTATAGGCTAAACTGGCAGTCAGACTTCTTTCACAATTCGGGACTGCTGGCTCCCAACCACTCACCTGACTGCCTGTCTGATTGCCCCTAACCACTTCTACCTGCCATCGGATCATCCCCTAATCATTCTCCTGCCAGCCTGATCGATGCCTAACTATTCCCTGCCGATCTGATCGCCCCTAACTGCCCTCCCCTACGTATTCCCTCTTTATTAGATAGAGGTTTTTCTTTAATGTATTGGACACTGTACCTGCCAAGGTCTTGACAAACCAGTAAAAAATGTAAATGCAAACTAAAAGTGTCATAAAATAAACTCCTATTTAAGGAGATCTTGGAAAAGTGATATCATGTGGTTGTTTCCTCCTTTGTTCCTTCTCTTTCTTTTGCTTGATATTTCATTTTTTGTCCTTCTTTTCTTTTCTTCTTTTATTCCTTTTATGTCCTCTCTTTCTCTTAACATTTCTGTTCGTAGAATTGTCAGACCTTGAATCTGTCTTGCTTCCAGAAGACGAAGAAGATGGAAACACACCGTCATCTGAAGAAAAAGATGATCTATGTTGGGATTGGTGGTGTTTCTGGTTTTGCTCTTTTCCCAGTTTCTTTGTCATTTCTGCCGACCTCGGCATCTTCAGGACTTGTGCATGGGCACTTCTTACTTATGTCTACAAAACCTGCCTGCCTTGGTGAAAACTATAGGGGAAAAGACCTTCCTGGATGGGCTCAAGCCCAGCCCGAGGTGCTGAGGAACCAGGGCAGGGAGCACCCACACTGCTGCTGTGGAGACCTCTGGACAACCGGGTACTCTATAGTAATTTAACTGCAATGTAGAAGTTTGCTTTCAGAAATTAGTTGTAAGTTACTTCTGATGTGAAACCTACTTCAGACATTTCCTTTGTGGTTTGTAAAGATTTTAAACAAAACCCATTTACCTCCCTAACCCTGTCACAAGTTTCTGCCCAATCGAAGAAGTTTGCTGGGCACCTTTGCCAAGATACCTCCAATCACCGGGCTAGGGGCAAGGAAAATTCTGAGGCTGACTCCCTGCAGTTGCCAGTGGGGCAGAATCACCCAGGACGGGTGTGGACGCTTCCTAGACTGAGACCCTGAGGCTACAGGTGTATATCAGGGGGATCACTCCTGGGGATGCTCAAGGTTCCAAGGCTGAGTCCCAGAGGCTGCTTCTTGGAGGGGATTGTTCTGTGGCGGGTGGCAGCATGGGCACTTCCTAAACTGAGTCCCCGAGGCTGCTTCTGGGAGGGGATCTCTCCATGGGGGTGTGGGTGCTTCCAGGCTGAGTCCCTGAGTCTGCTTCTGGGATGGGATCTCCTTGGGAGCATTGGCGCTTCCAAAACTGAGACCCTGAGGCTGCAGGTGTGTGGGGGTAAGATCACTCTGTGGCAAATGAATTTGTTTTTGTATTTTTATAAAGGGTCAGGAGGGCCTCTGGGGAGCATTGCGTCAGGTCTCTTATGTTGCCGACTGTCATCGCTGCCCTCTCCTCTGGACTGGGGGACTTTGGCGGGGTGGAGAGGGACTGGATGCTGCCATCTTGTGGCTATGGGTGCTGCCATTTTTGTCCCGGAGTGATGCCTAATTTGCACATTACTCTTTTATTAGATAGGATTTCATTGTATCAATTATCTAACCATTCAAGGCACTTTATATTATTTTATTCTCAGAAATGTTTGCCAAATCTGTCTTAATTAAAGAAATATTTCTTTTAAGTTTACTTTATGAATGAATCAAAGTTGATCATGCTTTGCTATTTATAGCTCAGCACTGCATACTCAATATTAGTTCCATTATTTGTGCCATATTAAAATTTGATTTTAACAGATAGCAACTGACAACTTTAAAATTGCAGAGAGAAAAGCCTATTTGTTTTTGCCACTTTAAAATACACAGACTTGGTCTACTTTATGCTTGAATAAGCTGAAGTTCTTCCATAATTTTAAGTTCTATTCCGGTAATTTTGGATTTCCTTTCCATATACAATTTCTTAACTGCTCTGTAGACTCACATGTTTGAAAGTGACTGAGATCCTTATGACACAGTATTTTGTAGAAATTATTTGATATCTTTTTTGGTACAGTTTCCTCATGTTTAGCGTATCAGCTACAATAAAAATAGTGTTAAATGCATAGATATGGAAATTGTGAAAAAAACAATTTAATGTTAGAACGGAGGATTGCTTCTAGTTAACTGTCTTGACTCTTCCATTTTGGATGCATGAGGTCAAACAGCATGTAAGTGTGTAGTTTTACATATAACTTAAAAGTAAGAGTTTTAATGTATGACACTCAGAAAATTCAAAATTTCCATTTTATAGATTGGTACAAAATTAACTTTATTTTAGAAATTACATTTAATATGACTAGACCATATATAGTAAGATTACTGCCACATTACTGCAAATTTTTGAATGTTGTATGCTTCAGGTTTGCCCATTTCATTATTTTTTTTCACACTCATTTTTTTTTTCAAGTGAGAGAAAAGAAAAGAAATATTTAAATCTGTAAGAAAATTACAGGGCGCAGTCATCGTTCTCATTTTTCTGAGTCAATTTGAAGTGTTTTTCAGCTATGCCATTAGATAAACATCAAATACATTTTATGAATTGAAAAAGAGAGTTCAAAACTTTCTATGCTTTGATGATATCCAGAGATTTGTTTTCCTTGGTGATAAATCCTGCCAGTTTTTCACATGAATACAAAGAGGACTAAAGCATTTAAGAGTCCATGGTTCCCCAAGCTCTTGCTCTGAGCTAGTTAGTGCACAGGTATTTTTTTTTTTTTTTTTTTTTTTTTGCTAAAGCTGCGTTATTTTTTTTTTTTTAAATTTTTTATTGATTTTTTTACAGAGAGGAAGGGAGAGAGATAGTTAGAAGCATTGATTAGAGAGAAACATCAATCAGCTGCCTCCTGCACACCTCCTACTGGGGAAATGTTTGCAACCAAGGTACATGCCCCTGACCGGAATCGAACCAGAAACCCTTTAGTCCGCAGGCTGACATTCTATCCACTAAGCCAAACCAGCTAGGGCAAGCTGTGTCATTTGATGTCCCTAAAGAGGACTAGGAATATTTCAGGGCTGGAGAAGAGGAGCCTCCCTTTTGCTAGGGTTAGACCCTGCTTCTCCAGGGAGCACTTCCCTTTCCCCCTAACAATAGTAACAATAACAAAAAGTAATTAACATGAACAAACGGCTCATTATGTACCACTTTCTGTGCTAACTGCTTTTCAAGCATCACTTCAATTACCTATGTGAAGTAGGTTTAATGTCCACATTGTAGAGATGAGGAAAATACAGTTGACAGGAAGCAGACAGTTTACCAAAGTCACTAAAGGATTCAGAACAAGATGTGGTAGATTTAAACCCATAGCCCATGGCTTCAACCAGGGCTATGGGTTTAAATTTCTTTCTGGATCCAACCTGTCTGGAGGAACCCATTTGAAGTAGTCACAACCTTTCCATATGATATTCCTGGGGATCTATGTCCTCTCGGCTTTGTTTCTCCCTATCACTATCTGTTTGCAGGGGATTCCGTAATAAAGTGATTATCTCAATGTGAAAGACTGAGATGCCACACTTCTCTCACAGGGAATCTGCACCTCTGGTCTTGGACAGCATCATCATTACCATCTCTCTGGAGGTCTCCGAGCTGATGTCATGAAAATATTGGCAGAGGGTGGCTTATTACCCCTACTTCACCGATTTTTAAGGTTTTGTGTGCTTCTCAAAGCTCTGTCTGCATCTCCTTTCTCCTAAATTTCTGATGCAAGTCACCACCATGTGGGGTCTCCATGTGGTCTGTCACTGTTGCTCTGTGCATCTCTCAGGGTGTTATAGCCAAATAAATAAAACTCTTAAAAAACACTTTCCTCACCTGGAAATATTTGAACACTGGGCAAGTATTCTTAATTCGGGTGCATTAGGAAGCTCAACTGACAGGTAATGACATATGCCACCTCTCAAACAGTAGCCAGATAGCTTGCTAACATGTACTAATTCCCAGGCAGCTCCAGCCTTACCACTGACCTCCTCAATCACAGCCATTGCTCAGTTCCTCCAGGGGCTGCATGTTTAACGTTCCCTGTATTTACTTCTCTGCTAACACTACCCTTGTGGAAGCCAAACATTAGAAGTCCTTTGTTTAATGCAGGAAAACAGAAAATCAGCAATATGATTCTTCCTTTAAAAAAATCAGCTTTAATTAAAAAGAACCTAGGCAATATCCTAGGGGTGGGGGAAATTTTGTATTAGTTTGTATATTATAACTAGGGGCTCAGTGCACAAAAATTTGTGCACTCAGGGGGAGGGGGTCCCTCAGCCCAGCCTGTGCCCTCTCACAGTCTGGGACCCCTCAGGGGATGTCCACCTGCTGGCATACCTGGCCAGCCTGGGTGAGGGGTTGATGGCTGTTTGCAGGCTGGCCAAGTCCCCCAGTGGGCACCCTCACCTCATGGGGGTGTGGCCAGCCTGAGTGAGGGGGTGAAGGCCATTTTCAGGCTGCCCATAGCTCCCGTTGACCCAACATCCCAGCAAGGCTGGGTGAAATCAGGTTTCTGGAGTTTATTGATCTTCTATAATTGAAACTTTGTTGCCTTGAATAGAGGCCTAGGCAGGCAAGGAAGCCTCCTATTTGCTTCAGCTCCCTGGCTTCTATAATTGAAACATTGTTGCCTTGAGCAGAGGCCCGGCCGGCCTAGGCAGGCAGTTTGAACTCCATTGCTGGTGCAATGGAAGCCTCCTGTTTGCTCTAGCTCCGTGGCTGCTGGCTGCCATCTTGGCTGGGTTAATTTGCATACAGCCACTCTGATTGGCTGGTGGGCGTGGCTTGACTGGTGGGCATGGCTTAGGTGTCTTGGAGTGATGGTTAATTTGCATATTACTCTTTTATTAGATAAGATCCTTTTTGAGTGCATATAAGAAACTGAAATCTTAACCTAACTAAACTAGAAAAAGAAAGCATGGGTTGAATAATCACATTTGAAGTGAATTTTTCACACAAGCTTAAACTTGACTATATTCTGCCTGTGGGATGGTGATGTGCTCTGTGATTATGTTTACCTGCTACTCAGGTAAACACAATCTTTCCTCAGTGGAAATGCAACATGTTAAATGTAAACCTGGGCATCTGTGTTGCAAGTTTGTGAAGACATTTCAGATAATTGAGGAAAGACTTAGAACACGACAGTGGAGGAAGCTGTACTAGTTTACAATTTGCATTTCTTATGGTTAAAAAAACAAAGACAGAATCAACTTAAATAAACTTGTTGTGTTTTTTTTTCATTATCATCCCACTTCAAAGCTTAGTTTCCTATTTTGAATATATACAAAATGCTTAGAATTTCCAATATTTGGAAGCAGCCTGATTTTCTATTTCATCTCTGCAAATGTTTTTAAATAACTTAAAATGCTTCTGACAGTTTCAAATTCAAATTATAACATAACAACTTTGTTCATATTTTAACACATATCTCTGACCTCCTATAGTATTTCATGTTGTAAAAATGTATAAATTTCAATCCTCTCCAAAACCTAAGCAAAGTGTGTCTTCCCTCATGTATGTTGCTCAGTTATTCCATAGAACAAGCTACTGCTCATCACCCACAAGTAATCTTGGATTTGAGCACTTTGTTAGTCTAACTTCATTAAGTGGGAAAGGGAGTATTTTGCTTGTATATGGGCCTCCTTGATACTTCTGAAGTCATGTTCCCCAAGTAGTTAACTTACAGTATTGTGAATGAGATTATGATAGTGATGAAGCTCACTTCTAAACACAACATTAAAACAATACAATGGTGAAGGCCTGGGAGGGGCCAGTGTGGAGTGGAGTGGTTCAATGAGAAAAATAAACCAAGGAACCAACCAACCAACCAAGGGGCATCTATAATACTTTCAACAATAAAGAAAAAGTAAAATTTAAAAAACCAGCATGCTTGTCAGCAATTATTATGTAACAGACACTCTGCTAAGACTGTTTTTTGCTTATTGTGTTACTGGAGTTACAAAACCTATTGAAGAAATGAAATCTGATGGTATCATTAGCCAAATTATAAGGTTCTAAGAGTAGGAGGCATTTTTTTTCTTTTTGCTGTTGTTGAGTTTCCCTTCTCCAGTGTATGACAAGACTGTGCTCAATTAACATCTACTTAATTATTAGATGACTGCTGTCACCCCTGCTTTACTGATATGAAGACAGAATATCTAAGAGGTTACTTAATTTATCCAGAGTCACAAGCCTGGAGTCAGGATATCTGATTTCAAAGCCCAGGCTTCTATTGTTATACTCTACTAGGAGCCCAGTGCACAATAATTTGTGCACTCATTGGGGTCCCTCAGCCCGGCCTGTGCCTTCTCACAGTCTGGGACCCCTTGAGGGATGTCCATCTGCTGGTGTGCTTGGCCAGCCTGGGTGAGGGGCTGATGGCAGTTTGCAGGCTAGCCAAGCCTGCCTTGCCCGCCCACCCCACGGTCCACCCCCCCCCACCCCCCGCCCACCCTGCCACCTGTGCTATACCCGCCTCCGCCTCCGTGGCTGCTGGCCTCCATCTTGGCTGAGTTAATTTGCATACAGCCATTCTGATTGGCTATTGGGCGTGGCTTGGCTGGTGGGCATGGCTTAGGCATCTCGGAGAGATGGTTAATTTCAAAATTACTCTTTTATTAGAGTAGATTGCCTTGTGACACTAATGTGTAAATGTAATTCTGGTTCTATGTTATCAGCATATACAATCAGAAGAATGGGGACCCTTAGGTGTTTGCAATATAGAGACACAGGAAATTGATCTCAAATATGTAGCTGACACAAAGTTTTCTTTCACACAAGATAGTCTACACTCATTCTCACAGGACACAAAACACTAAATTATGGCAGTATCTTATCTAATAAAGAGGGAATATTGACCATCATGCTGTAACAGTCAAGATGGCTGTGCCCACAGCAGAGACCGGGATTCTGTAACACAAGATGGCTGTGCCCACAGTGGAGGCTGAGTTCCCATAAGAGCCTTAACGAGCAATCAGCAGGGACCTGAGACTGTGTGGCTGCATCCCCCACCTGGTGGGACTTGACAGGGGACCTCAGGCTGCGTCACCTGCCCTGGCGCCAGGCTCAGGAACCTCAGACCATGTCCCCAGCCCAGCAAGGCTTGATGGCTGACCTCAGGCTTCACCCACCCCCCATCTGGACCAGGGAACATGAGGCTGTGCCCCCCACTCAGCGCTGGCCAGGGGACCTCAGGCCATGCCTCCTGCACCAGCGCTGGGCCAGGGGACTTAAGGCCATGCCTCCCGCCCAGCAGTGCTTGACGGGGGAACCTCAAGGTGCACCCCCCCTCCCAGCCCTGGCAGGGGGACTCAGGCCACACCCCCTGCCTAGGGGATCTGAGGCTGCACCCCCTGCCTGATGGGGCTTGACAGGGATGGGGCCGACTGGGTCTGGATTTAGCCCAATGGAGGTGGGGCCGGCCAGGTCTGGGTCTCGCATAATTTCAAGGCGCACATGGGTGGGCAGGGACTTGACTCTGGTTCCTGTAGTGTGCTCCTAACTCTGACAGGAGGAAGATTTTCATATATATTTTACTAATTTTCTGTCATCTCTGACACTTCTATTATAGAGAAAGGGCAAATAGCAATATTAAAATATTTCCTCTAATTAATTCCCTTTTAATGTGCATGGATTTCATGCACCGGGTCACTAGTTTAGTTAATAACCATGGCCTGAATTCAACCCATGTCAAGGGGAAATGGACTGATTCAACCCATGTCAAGGGGTTGCCAAAAGTCTCTAAATCAAAGTGATGGCTATTATTAATCATGTAAGATATCTGCCATGGAAAGGTTAAAATTATTTGTAGAACAAAATTTCACAATAGCCTCTCCTATCCTGCCCACAGTCCTAAAGTGTATCAGTAAGTATAAAATTTTATTTCAGTGATTTAATTTGTTAGTTTTATATTCATCGTCTACTTCCTTAGACTGCACTCTTCTTTGTGAGAATTCAAACTCCTAAAAACCCCAGAGTTTCCCTCTGACATCCCTCTGGCACCTGTCCACCTTCCATCACAGAGTCAGTAACTCTCACAGTCTCCTGCCTTCTTATTCTGATGAACACAAAAAAAATCCTGGGAAAAAAATGTTGTTTAAAAATTCTACTCAGCCATAAGAAAAATGTGAAATACTGCCATTTGTGACAACATGGATGAATCTTGAAAATGTCATGCTAAGGGAAAGAACTCAGAAAATTCAAGACCCACATGATTTCACTCATATGTGGGATATAAAATTGAAAGGACAAATGAACAAACAAACATAAACTCATAGACATAACCACAGAGTGGCTGAAGGGTGATAGTAAAGGGGTCAAATACTAGTATATGCTGACAGAGAAAACTTGACTTTGGGTGATAAACACAGAATGTGATGTACTGTAGAATTGTATACTTGACACCGATATACATTTTATTAACCAATGTTACCCCAATACATTTAATTTAAAAAGTTATGTGCCTTCGACTGAAATCCAAATTGATTCTGAACCCAACAACTTTTAAAACTGCTTCTCCATTTAGACTTTAGAATCAATGTGAGATTCTTATCAGTATGCATTAGGAATCTTGCTGTGGTTGTATTATGACTAAAATATACTTCATAAATTTGAAGAAGAATAAAATATTGTAAGTATACCTTTTTATTTTAAATCCCACTCTTCTTAAATAAGAACTAAATTCCCTAACTTGGATTGGAAGTTGTGAGAAGGCTGAAAAGTGGAAACATTCTCTTATGAATTAAGCAGCTCTCCTAAGACACCAAAAGAAGATTAAATGTCTTTGGAGGCTTTCTGTAAAATAAGAAAGATATCGTGTATCTTGAGTCATGTACTGAGCAGGATCCTTGGGTACTGAGAAGACATAACTGGCAGAGAAACACGGGCACCCAGTTTTCTGTTTCCAGCAATGCTGTCAGAAAGTCCTGTGCAAATATGAAATGTGAGAACCACAGGTCCTCTCTGGCATACTCACCATCCATAGGACTGCCATTTGTGTGTGTGTGTGTGTGTGTGTGTGTGTGTTTTCCTAGCATTTGGTATATTCATCTAACTCATCAGATTGACTGCTGGTAGTGGACCTCAAATCACCCTTGTATAGGTTTTGTTGTCTTGATTCATTTTGTCCAGGACATAGGGAAATTAGGAGAAGCTAATTATTAGGGTATCAGGCCTATAGAATTTAGCAAAAGAATAGCATGCAGTGGTATATAGAAAGGTAAGAGAAGCTTGAGGATTCCTAGACATTGTGTGTGTGTATGTGTGTGTTTATCACAACAACAGATTAAGATATAGAACATTCATTTTGAAGCATTTACTTTCTTTTATAAGTGAGCACTTTACAAAAATGGTAAGCAAATTCCAAAAGCAGCTTACTATTAGACTGGAGTGAGGAATAATTATAGATTAAATGAAAATCTTTGAGTATGCTAATTATTTATTAAACCCAGAGAGGTTTTTTTTTTAATAACTCCTCTTCCTGGGCTCTAAAATAATTTCAGGTATCTCTGGAAAAATACAAAGTTTGTAGAGAATGAGAGACATTTAAATTAATTTTCTTAGTGTTTATGGTCAAAATTCTTTATCCCTAGCACCAATTTTTTCTATCTTTAATAATATAAACTCTAAAGTTTTAGCTGGAAATGTGGCTTACTGGCTAGAAATGGCCCCCAAGGATATGACCTTATAAAGCACTAATGTTTATTCTCTCTTTTTTATGGTATCTTAGCCTATAAAGTATTAGAGTACTAATTATGTAGGGAATTATTTTATCTATTTTTGATTCTTAGACTGTAATTCAGTTCAATTTTTAGGAAGAAAATTAAATAGACTTCTGCTTATAGGTAAAATGGAGTACTAGAGACTAGATTTATACCCTCCCTCCAGAACCCACAAAGAAAACCAGACCCAGTATATAAACAGTGGACACCAGGTGATCTCTGAGAGATGGGAAATAAAAGAGGTGAACCCTAGGACTGTCCCAGCTTGTTGCTTGAGGCAAATTCTAGGTCTGAGAAGGGATCCCAAGGGTGGATGGGTCCCTATGTTGAGGAGACCTATCCAAGAGTCCGGAGAGATCAAGGAGGCTAGAGTTGGCAAGACAGAGTATCAATGAGGAAACACAGAGAGAAAGACCCTCAGATTTGCAGAGGCTCCCTCTTGAGTGCTCCACATGAGTACTATCAGTGTAATCTTATGAGGAAACTACCAAGGGCACATGCCCTACACTCATAGCCAAGAATAGTATCTGGTTCCATTAGCCAAAATAGAAAACCTTATGGTTCACGAAGTACTAAATAGAGGCTCAGAATCATCTTGCCAGTGGTAGGCTATTTTGAGCCATGACTATAAACACTGCTTTATCCCCACTAACAAATCTTCAAAGTAATGCCCAAAAGATCAAACTGTTTCCAAATAATGTACCTGTGCCCCAGAGCAAAACTCACAAATATTTATAGGCATGAAAAAAATCTTCAGAACCCAACAAGGGAAAATTCAGTCTGGCATCTAATGAAAGCCATTCAAGCAGGCAAGGAAATATGAGTAAGGAGAAGAACCCATTGAAATTGATCCAGATTAGAATTAGAAGAGAATGGCATAAAAACAGTTATTATACGTGTGTTCTATATCTTGAAAAAGTTGAATAAGACAGAAAGGATATAAAATAGACCCAATATTTAGTCAGTTACTGAATAAATTAATTGCTGGCCTGGCAGTTAATTTGTATAATATACTATATATATACACATATATACATACTAGGGGCCCAGTGCACAAAAATTTGTGCACTCGGGGGTCCCTCAGCCCGGCCTGTGCCCTCTCACAGTCTGGGATCCCTCAGGGATGTCCACCTGCTGGCATGCCTGGCCAGCCTGAGAGGCTGATGAGAGGCTGATGGCTGTTTGCAGTCTGGCCAAGACCCCCAGTGTGGACCCTCAACCCATGGAGGTGTGGG
>PVJC01037009.1:0-17432 GCA_004026665.1 Murina feae | reverse complement strand
CCTCTGCAGGCCTGGGTCCCCCCAATTGCCCTCCTCTGCCAGCCTGGTCTCCCCAAATTGTCCTCCCCTACAGGCTTGGGTCCCTCCCCCAACTGCCCTCCCCTGCCATCCTGGGTCTCTCCCAACTGCTCTCCCCTACAGGCCTGGGTCTCTCCAACTGCCCTCCCCTGCAGCCCTGGGTCCCTCCCAATTGTCCTCCCCTGCAGGCCTGGGTTCTCCCCAATTGTCCCCCCAACTGCCCTCCTCTGCCAGCCTGGTCCCCCCCAACTGTCCTCCCCTGCAGGCCTAGGTCCCTCCCAACTGCCCTCTCTTGCTGACCATCTTGTGGTGGTCATCTTTGACCACATGGGGGAAGCCATCTTGTGATGGTCAATTTGCATATTACTCTTTTATTAGATAGGATATCTAGTAGTATATAATAGCTTACGTTTCTGTAGGGTTTATGGATTTCAAAAGGATTTGACATGTGTTTTCATATTTTATATTATCTTCATTTTGCAAGATTAGGCTTGTATTATCATTCCCATGTTACAAATAAGAAAATTAAGGCAAAAAGAGCTAAATCCTTTGCCTAAGTTTACGTAGCTGAATAAGACCTGACACTATTTAAACTCTTTGTTTAAATATTCTTTCCCTATAAGCATATTTCTTTTTCTGACTTATAGTTTCCCTTGAAACAGAACTTAGTTAGGGGCTATTTTTGGGGTACATTTAAATTTAAAATGGAGAACTGTTTATAAAAAATGATTTCAATTCTTCCAAAGAGGATAGTTGGATATCTGTCAGGTTCTGAAAAGAGAATATAAAAATATATTCCATCAGGATCACCAGTGAAGCTTTTAACAAACACAGGTGATAAGAACCAAGATGGTGACGTAGATAAACGCCTGTACTTGCTGCTTCCCACAACCACATCAAAATTACAACTAAAATACAGAACCACCACCAGTCAGAATCACCTGAAATCTGCATAAATGGAAGTCCTAAACTAAAGAAGTAAAGAAGAAAGCACATTGAGACTGATAGGAGGGGTGGAGGTGGGAAACAGGTTGGTCTGACAACCATGTGTGCTGTTTTTTTAAATCAGGAGGGAGATTGTTCCTGTATAGGCCACCCATGAAGAGCAAGGGGTCCCAGCCCCACATCAGACCCCCATCCAGGGTTCCAGAACTGAGAAGAGATGTTCCCATAACTTCAACTTCAAGCTATAAAAAACAGTGGAGATTGTGGCTGAGGGACACAGAGGCTGCTGGAGACCCAGCAGGGTCGATACACAAACTTACTTGGACTTGATCCCTCTAAGCTCCAGCGCTAGGCAGCTTTGGGGGTTCCAAGTACATACAGGGAAGAATTGGATTGTCTGGCATTGAGGAAGGAACTCAGGGGTGGTTTTCTCCCAGACAGGAGTTCTCACAGGGGTTCCTGTGCTGGAACCTTCCCCCTGTCCCAGGGTTGACAGGCAGCCATATCTAAGTCTTCATCAGCCTGACTCCCACTATTTGCTCTGCCCTGGTGATTCACAGAGAACCCATTTCAAGCTGTGTTTCTTTGATCTCTCTGTGGATTTGTGTGCCAGTGCCATACTCTTTTTATTTATTAGAGCTTTAAAATACATGTTAACTTTTTAACAAGTCCTCTCTTGTTATATTTCTCCTTTTGACTTTTATTAGGCTCAACTAGCTGCCTCTATTTACTTGGGGATGAAATATCCTCAGAGGAAGAATCTCCCATTGGCATATTCCCTAGATTACCCCCCCCCTTTCACCTCATTCTCCCCTGATAGGGTCTCTATTTTCAAGTTCTTTTCCAAGAATAAAAATGAGTTCTCTATGGAAAGCCATCACCTTCCTATGTCCCCCTCCTAACCTGTTTTGGGACAGTTTGCCATTATTTCTACTTCAGAATGAATTGCAAATCAGCTCAATTAAATTTAAAATAGAGAATTGGTCATATAAAGCACAGTTTCAGTATCATAGTTATACTAAAGTTTACACAACAAAAATCCTTTCTCCCAGTTGAACAATTTATGTACTTGCTTGGGGGGCACCTAACCTCTCAAACAAAAATAAATGGTGTCTGAAACCCGGGACACTCTTGGTTTTTACTTTGGTAAGTAAAGAGTCCCATTTTGTTTTCTTCCTCAAGGACAACATCGCTCACTAAATGAGAAAATGAGATGCTTCACCCTGGCTAGAAAATGTCTTGAAAAAAGGAATAATAAGTCATTAAGTGCCCCCCCACACACACACACACTATAGTCTTAAGGACCCTAATAAATCACAGCCCCAGCATTACTGCTCATGCCAAGGGCCTTGGTTGCTCTCAGTTATTTCCAGTTTTATATGGACTATCTTATACTTAGTTGTTGAGTTGTTGAGTTGTTGAGATTTCTAGTTGTCATTTGAAAATCCCCTGTAACTTCTTCTTCAAGTGCAGCATCCTTCCATCATCCTCGGCTGCAGGGCCTGCTGCTTAGGTACAGGCCATGCCCAGCATGGATGCCTGGCTGGCTGGCAGTTCTCTTTCCAACTCATTGAAGGGCAGTATGTGTGGCTTTTGCAAGTCTCATTTACTTCTTTTACAGCTGAGTGTTCAATGGTCTAATCCAAACCTCAACTCTAATTGTAAACTCATATCATCCTCACTCAGAGCAATCCTTTCTTTCCTGATTTCATTTAGAATCTGAGTGTATGATCTGAGTAGGTCTTACTAAAAGGAAGCTTATGACTTTTGTTAGTTGAATTGGGCAGGAGAAATTCTGTTTCTTCTCCTAAATACAAGTAAAGAAGTATATAGCCCCAAGCTGCTTGCAATTAGTTTTTTCTTGATGGGCCTTGGCCATGGAACTAAGCCAACACCTGGAGAGGGAGGCTCACAGAACCCTGACTGAATAGAG
Source organism: Murina feae (assembly GCA_004026665.1). Lineage (NCBI taxonomy): Eukaryota > Metazoa > Chordata > Mammalia > Chiroptera > Vespertilionidae > Murina > Murina feae. The sequence continues at coordinate 14,536 of PVJC01037009.1, read as the reverse complement.
CCAACTTCTTTTTGTTATGTTTTAGTTTGTGAGATAATGATTATTTAAGCCACTTGGAGTTGTGTTTTCATTACTTGCAGCTAAAAAATATCCAGATCTTTCACATCACATCTGGTCCCAGGAAGTGACACCCCTTCCATGGCAGAGGTGGGTGAACATCCTGCAGGGTTCCAAACCCAAGTCTATTCTTTTTCTGCTTTTTTTCCTCCTGTCAGTATTCAATTTCCATTTCTGGTGGGATTTCTTTTCTTCCTCATTTTTTTAAAAAAAGACAACACAAGTAATTAATTTGAATTTTAAAATTTAATTTTAACTTAATTTTTATTTTACTTCAGCAATACATATTTGCAAGTTAGACAGTTAAATAGTTCTTAAAAGGAGAAGAGAAGTTTCCACCCTATCCTCTCACCTGCAACTTTTCTCCAAAGGTAATCCCTGTCAGTTCTTTTCATTGTTTCTTCTGGACTTCAACTCCTATTGCTAAATAAATTTTTATACAGTTATTTATTAGTTTCTAGCTTTAGTTATGCATTTTCTGTGATGGGAGGAGGGGATTTAGTTTGCTAACACTCCTTCTCTTGCACATACAAATCCTCTCCCCCTCATTTCTTAAAAAAAAGTTTATATCATAATATTTTGTTATTTACATTATTCTGTATATAAACATTATTCACAGCTAAACCATGCAGTATATTATTTCCTTTCTTTTTTTAAAAAAAAACACATAGGTTTTCCCTAGTATTTAATAATTGCATTGTCTTTTCATTTGATATTTTTCTATTTTTCTTCACTAGTTCATCCTAGGCTCTTTAAGAAAAATATAAATTGCTCCAATGTTTACAAATCACTTTGTTTCGTGTGTGTGTGTGTGTTTTTGCTACATACCGACATCCTGGGAATTCTTTTCACCTTTCTCCTGTGTTGGATTTCTTGTTTCCTACACTGTTATGTTTTCCTCTATCTTAGTTTATCCTGTTATTTTAGAAGAGCACATCCTCCAATAGTTTTCTGATCAAAAGTGCAAAGGAGATAACAAATTTGAGACCTCTCATACTAAAAATATCTCTATCTATCTTATCATTTATTTGTTAGTGTTTTCCAAGTCTGGCCCTTTTTCTCCAATGTGTAGTGGGCATTGACTATTCATAATTACGAGTGAGACTTTGACATGTTAATAGATACTCCAGACAATAGAGCAAGCCCTGGCTTTTGTGTTGGGGAATCCCCAACTGTCTGTATATGTTGATATTTTCTCTTGGGATGGGCAGTTTTTCATGGGAGGATCCTCCAGGCTCCTGTCTTGACAGGCTATGAGTCTGTCATCATTCTGGCAGCTGAGTAAGGGACAGGTTCTGGGGCTCTTGTTTACCATAAAGGTTTTGATGCATTTCCTCCCAAGCTTCAGAACACCACCTCCCTCCCACCCTCCACTGAGCCAAAAGTCAGCAAATCCGAAGAGAAAAACTCCATCTTCAGTCTTCTCATAAGAGTGAGGAAGGGTAGATGCCTGCTTGGAGAAGAGAACTGTTATTCTGACTCTCAACCAATCTTCCTAGAGGTTTTCAGGGGGAACAGTGGAGGAAGCAAGCACCCAGCCAACAAGTCATAGAGGTTTTTAACTCTTATGATCTGTGTGAACTTGAACAAGTCTCTTGCTTTCTCTGAACTCCAGTTTCTTCATCTGTAAAATGGAAACACAGGGCTTTGGTGTGAGCATTAAATGAGATCAATGAGTGAGAAGTTCCTGTCACAGTCTGCCCAGCATAAAGAGGGCATTCCGTTGGACATACCGTGGCCATGATGGTAGTAGTTGTAGTCCTTAGCTTTTCTACACTCTCAAAAGGAAAGCCACCCTGCTTATGTTCTGCCAAAGTTTTAATAACATTTCAGGGAATCACAACCTCTGCAACTTGTCCTCCATGCCACCCTCTCTGAGCACCCAACCAAACCTTTAGAGCCACCTCCTCCATTCTGACCCCCAACTCAATGGATTAACATACAAGACTAGAACTTCTGTTAAGTCAGTCTGAACCCAAATCTCAAAAGTAAAACTGGTCCCCCTTCTCCCCTATTCTACACAATGCCCCATCTTTCTCCTATTTTTCCTCTCTTTCTTATCATTCCTGACAAAAAAGAAGAGAAAGGAACGTTCCTGCCGTCAGTGTGCTAGAGTCCCTCTCCCGTGCAGTGAGATTCCTCCTTCCCACCCTTCTCACCAGTTCTCTCATGCCCTTGTCCTTCTTCCCCATTTTGCTCTCACTGCTCATTTGAAACCTTGACTCTGGCTTTGTTAGAGGATAGCCTTTCTCTTTACAATCAAGGTCTTTTCCCTAAATTATTAGGATACTTCTTTAAAAATCTGCTCTGGACCTCCAGAAACTTTGTTAATTGGCTATATCTTGGGGGGGGGGAGGGGATTGAATAAGGAAGAGGAACTGAAGGAGCTGAAGAAGTTGGGGTTATCTTAAAGTTAAGAATTTAGAATGCTTGCTGGGTCATCTAGTACAGAATCCGATGAAAAGTAGCACCCACTGTGCTTGGCATTTTTTCTCTGACACTTCATATTGAAAAACTCTAGTAAAGAGTGTCCCTACTATGTTCCTCATGTGCCTCAACCACTGAAAATACACTTAATGAAATTTTTGAAGTAGGCCTTCCTAACAAAAGTCATGATGAAGTAAATGCTGGGAAATAGCCTTTGTTGGGAATGATGTAAATACATGGTCATTTGGAAACTATGTTTTAATAAAGGTGGACAGAGAAATATAAGAACAAGCCTCATTAATAATCTCTTGAATTATTTCCTTTTTTCAACCACATGCAACAAGAAAGTTGCACTTTGTTGTCTGTGCATGCCCTTTTCTGAATGTAAACCTCAGTCTGTCCTTAAAATTCTCACCAGCAAAATAATAAAGCAAAGGGTTGAGGCAGCTATTAGCAGCTGCCAAGGCCAGTGTGATGATCACAGCTTTTTGCAGCCTGTCTGTGCATGTTCCCACTTTCCACACAACCAGGTGGAAGGTTCTCAGTATATGATAGGGCAGGAAACACAGGAGGAAGATGATCAAGGCAATGATGATGGTGACAAGCGCCTTCCTGTGAGAAACCCGCAGCCCCGACTGTGGGACCTCCACCTTTAACAGGGCTCGGATAATCAGCAGGTAACAGATGCTGAGCGTGCAGAATGGCAGCAGGAAGCCCACCACCAAGGCGACGTAGTTCATGACCTGCAGTTTAACAACTTTATTGAAATTCAGCTCTAAGCACGATGTGACATTACCCTGCTTCTCGGAGCCATTCTTCAGAAGTGTTGTTGAAGTAGCCATGATGAGGGTCCATATGATCCCACACAGGACCCAGGCACTTCTGATGCTAGTGACATGGAGGAGCCGGAAGGGGTGAACAGTTGCCAGGTAGCGCACCACACTCAACACAGTCAGAAAATAAATGCTGCTGTACATGTTGACATACATGGAGTAAGACATAATCCTGCAGGCCAGGTCCCCAAATATCCAATTGGAACCTCTGAGGTAATAGTCAACCCTGAAGGGAAGTGTGGTTGTGAATAAGAGATCAGAAATGGCCAGGTTCAGCATGAAAATATTCACACATGTGGACTTCTTATAAGGCTGCACAAAAACATATATGGAAAAGCTATTTCCCAAGGCTCCCAAGACAAATATTATCAGGTACACAATAGGATAAAAATCCCTCTTGAATTTTTCAATCAGGCAGTCCTTGTGGCTGTTGTTATTGCTGAAGGTGTCATTGGGTTCCATTTCTGACATGGAAGTGGACAGAGGCAAAGACATAAGTTTTCTCTCCATGCTGGACTAAAAAAAAAGACACAAAAGTTACTTCCTGCTCACTGCTTACATATTTCCAGGTTTTAATGAAGTGTGGAGAAATGCTAGTTTTTCTTTGAAACTTAAATAAAAAATATATTAGCAAATATTTACTATATGCTCCATTATATTTCATGATAAAATTCTAGGATACAGAATATACATTAATTTATTTGATTGGAGCTGAAGCCTCACACTTGAGAGACTTTTGGCCTAGTGTCCATGTTGACGGGAACATCCTGCAACACTGTGGCCTAAATCTACTGGACAGCAGATTTCAGAAGGAAGTGGCACAACGTTTTTAAGTGCTGAAAGGAAGGCTCTATCAACCTAGAGTTCTATATTCAGCAAAAACATCCTTTAAGTGTGAAGGCAAAATCAAGACATTCTCAGATGATAGAAAACTAAGAGAATTTGTTGCCAACAGACATACTTTAAAGAATTAAGAACTCCCCAAACAGAAAGGAATCAATAAAAGGAGCCATGGAATATCATAAAAGAAGAAAGAACACAAAAAGCAAAAATATGGGTAAATGCAATAAGACTGGTTCTTTGAAAAGATCAATATAATTAACAAACCTATAGCAAGAAGAACAAAAGAAAAATAGAGCAGACACAAGTTACTGTTATCAGGAATAAAACAGGGGACCTTATTATAGGCACTGCAGATATCAAAAAGATAATAAGGAAATACTATGACCACCACCTCACAAACATAACATTGACAACTTCAGTTAAATGGATTAATTACTCAAATAATCCAAACGATGCCAATTCACCCAATATGAAATAGGTAATTTTACTATAAGAAAATTAAATTTTTAGTTAAAAATTCTCAATAAAGAAATTGCCAATACTAGATGGTTTCACTGGAGTATTCTACCAAACATTTAAATAAAAATTATACAATATCATCTAGAAAATAGAAGAGGAGGATACCTACCCCAATTTATTTTGTGAAAAAACCTACACAAGACTACAGATCAATAATCTTTATGAAAATAGAGATAAAAATCTTAGCAAATAGATTTTAGCAATATACAAAACAATTTTTTATACCATGACGAAGTAGGGCTTAGTCCATGGATTCAAGATTGGTTCAATATTTTTAAAACATTCAGTATAATTCATATAAGTAGGCTAAAGAAGAAAAATCACATGATCATATCAGTCAATATCGACAAAGCATTTGAAAAAATCCAATAGCTATTCATGATCAAAACTCTCAGAAACAGAGGAATAAAGAAGAGTTCTTCAATTTGATAAAGATCATCTCAAAATATATCAACAGCTAACATGCTTAATGGTGAAAGACTGAATGCCTTCTCCTTAAAATTGAGAAAAATGCAAAGATGTCCACTCTCACTGCTCTTATTCAACATATTTCTGTTAAGTTCTAGTGAGTTAAATAAGGTAAAAAAAGGAAATAAACATCATTCAGATCAGAAAGGAAAAAATGAAACACTTCCCATTTTCAATGGCATGATTGAAATTAAAAATACAGTTCCATTTGTAATCATTAAAAAATGAGATTTAAATGTAAATCTAACAAGACTTTACAAGATCTGCATGCTGAAAACTACAAAATGCTGACAAAATTGAAGTTCTAAATAAATGGAGATAGGTACCATGTTCAAGGATTGGATGGTTAAAAGAAAAAAGATGTCAGTTTTTCTCAAATTGATATACAGGATTACTGCAATTCCTACCAAAAATTTTATAGGACTTTTTTGTAGATATAGACAATATTATTCTAAAATGTATGTATAAAGGCAAAGGAAGTAGAACATTTTTAAATAGAATAATAAAGTGAGAAGAATCGATCTACTCAATTTCAAGACTGATAGCAAAATTTATTAAGATTGTGTGACATTGAAGGGAGAGACATAAGAAAGTCAGTGGAACAAAATAAGGAACCAAGAAATAGATTCTCACAAATATGCCCAATTAATTTTTGACAATGGTACAGAAGTGATTCAATAGTGAAGAGACAATTTTTTGAGGTGCTGGAGCAATTAGATATCCATAGACGAAAGAATAAAACTGAATCTGAATCTCACACCTAATACAAAAATTAACTAACATGGATCATGGACTAAATGTAAAAAGTAAAATTATAAAATTTTTTAGAAAAAAATCATAGAAGATAATCTTTGGGATCTAGATAGAGGGAGAGAATTCTTAGGTTTGACATAAAAAACATAATCCATTAAAGGAAAAATTGATAAATTGGACTTTATCAATATGAAAAACTTTTGCTCTGCAAAAGACCCCGTTTATAGGATAAAAAGGCAAGAAAGGAAAGCTATAGACTATTAGAGAAATTTACAAACTACATATCCCACAAAGGACAGTACCTAGAATATATAAAGAACTCTCAAAACTCATCAGTTAAAAAACAACTAAAAAACCAATCCAATTATAAAATGGGCAAAAGACATAAACAGTTATTTCTGACAGTGTATAGATAACAGATAAACACAGGAAAAGTGTTCAACAGCACTAGCCATTAGGAAAATGCAAATTATAATTTTAATGAGATATAACTGCATACTTATTAGAAGGGCTAAAATAAAAATTAGTAACAACACCAAGTACAGAGAAATTGGATCACTCATATATTACATGCCAATGATACAGTCTTTCTGGAAAACAATTTAGCTGTTTCCTAAAAAACTAAACATGCAACAATCTTACAACCCAGTAATTTTACTCTTGGAAAACAATCCCATGGAAGTGAAAATGTATGTTCATACAAAAACCTATACTTGCATGTTTACCAGGTAAGCAGCTTTATTTGTAGTAGACAAAAATAGGAAACAAGCCAGATGTCCTTCATGTATTGAATAAACTGTGATTATATACATGTCATGGAATACTAACCAGAAATTAAATGGAGTGAACTATTGATACATGCAATAACTTGGATAAATCTCCAGGGCATAATGCTATAAAAAAAACCAATCTCAAAATAGTATAAAGTACAATTCCATTTATAAAAAAATAATCTTTGAGCCCTAACTGGTTTGGCTCTGTTATTAGAGCATCGGCTTGTGGACTGGAGGGTCTTGAGTTCATTCCGCTCAAGGGCACATGCCCTGGTTGCAGGCTTGATCTCTGGTTGTGATTGTGTAGGAGGCAGCCGATCGATGATTCACTCTCATCATTGATGTTTCTATCTTTCTTTTTCTCCCTCTCTCTTCCTCTCTGAAATCAATAAAAATATATTTAAAATCAATAAAAACATATTTTAAAAAATATTTGAAATGACAAAAATGGAGAAATGGAGAACATAGATTCATAGTTACCAGGGGTTAAGAAGGTGATGGAAATAGGAGAGAAGTGGATGTAGTTATAACAGGGCAGCTAGAGGAATCCTTGTGATAGAAATGTTCTGTATCATAATTGTCCATGTCAATATGCTGGTTGTGATATTATCCTATAGGTTTGCAAAATGTTACCATTGGGGGAAAAGATAAAAACAAGTGATATCTCTATTGTTTCTCACAACTTCATGAAAAGCTATAATTAGCTAACAATGAAAAGTTTAATTAAAAAGAAAAAGGTTATGCGGACTCAAGGGTCCCAGGTTCGATTCTGGTCAAGGGCATGTATCTTGGTTGTGGCACATCCCCAGTAGGGGGTGTGCAGGAGGCAGCTGATCATTGCTTCTCTCTCAGTGATGTTTCTAACTCTCTGTCCCTCTCCCTTCCTCTCTGTAAAAAAATCAATAAAATGTATTTTTTTAAAAAAAGAAAGGCCTCTTTAAAAAAAAATAAAAATTAAAAAAAGAAAAAGAAAAAGAAAAAGGTTAGTTGTAATTTAAGCAGGATACCCCAGATGACTGTAGCATTCCATCTGGAAATGGTTTTGTGTTTAGAGCCTTTTAAAAATTATTATTGTGAAAGGTCCCCTTCCCCACACACAGCATTCCTCTCCAACCTGTGCACATTGTGTACCTGCAGACATCATCTCAAGGAAGGTGGGAGAAGGCTCTCAGGAGCCTTGTTGCAGTTAGTAATAAAGCCAACTTGTTCAATAACAGGTGTTACTGGTGGTCTTTGGCTGAAGGATATTAACAAATTGGAGTTTCACCAAGATTCCTGCAAAGGTTTTTCTGACTTAAACTAGTACCTCAACTCAGTAATAGTGCACAAATCCGAGACCCCTGCTCATGGCTGGATATGACTTCATACTGCATTAAGCTCTGACATTGTGTTGAGAACTTTCAGCAGGGTGCATTTTGTTTTCTTAGGAATAGATCCTCTGACACATGTTAGTTTCTGATCAGACTTGTAAGTTTAGTGAACTGTGGGAATGGCTTTCTAGCCTTCTAACACCAGATCTACAGTCTACCTATAGTCTCGAGTGTTGTTTGTCTGTCAGGGGAAAAGTGTTTAAGGAAAGGACAAGATAATTCTCTATTAAGTCCATCTTCAAGCTTCCCCAGGGCCTGAGATCAGAAAGACAAGCATTCCTTGAACCAGCTTTGTCCTTTGGATAAACTTTGTGTCAGGTCATCATTTCAAAACTTTGAAGGATTTGATCTGTCTTATCTTTGTGACCTTGAAAACTGTTATCTTTTCTTTTTTTCAGCCCTAATTGAAAACAATTGACATTTGTTCAAATTCCAAGAGAAAAATTTATATAGGCACCATCCTTTTTAAAAAAAAAAAAAAAAATTGATTTCAGAGAGGAAGGGAGAAAGAAAGATCTGCCTCCTGCACGCCCCTTACTGGGGATCGAGCCCACAACCCAGGCATGTGCCCTTCACCAGAATCGAACCCAGGACCCCTCAGTCCACAGGCCGATGCTCTATCCACTGAACCAAATCAGAGAGGGCGAGGCACCATCCTTTCACCCCTGCAGCTCTCATGGGGCTCCCTCAATCTAAAACTGCACCTCTTCCAAGCCCAAGACCTGTTTCCTTCAGCTTTTCTTACTGTAACACAAATGTGTGCTTATCTCTACAGCTGGCACTATTTCACCAGGGACAATTTGGAATTATAATAGCCACTTTGGGGAGCTTTTGACATAAGACTATTTACTTGGAAGCACTTTAGAACAATACATTTCTTTTGTTTAATGTTGGTGATAACCTCCTCCTTTGCTTCCATACTTTGGGAATTAATAAGTGCTGGCTTTTTAATCAGTTATTGATAAAATTGTCAGGAACTTAAATCAATTTTAATGTAACTGTTTTATGTGTGTATATTTCAAAATCTGTTTTCTATGCTTTCCTCCCTTTGCAGAGGGAGCATAATTATCCTTTTTCAGTGTTACTGTCATATTCACACGAAGCAGTCTCCCTTTTAATTTTGTTTAATTGTGATTCCTCTCTTTTCCTTTCTCATAAGAAATTGATGACTACCAGATAAAAAGAGTCACTCATTTTGTATGTGCACATTATAGGACTATCTAGCCCAGATAACCATGTGTTGCACTTTATGAACACTAAAAGTATATTTACATAATAGGTTCTCAATATTACAGTTTTGAGAAAAGAAAGAAAGGTATTATCTTAAAATTAAAATATAATGTTTTTTGGCATGATTCAGTCTTTAAATATTTTTTTATTATTACTTAAAATATTACAAAGAGTAGTACATATGTCTTCTTTTTTCCCCCCTTGACCTTCTCCCAGCCTCCCCTACCCCCAGTGTTTTGTGTCCATTGGTTATGCCTATATGCATGCATAAAAGTCCTTTGGTTGATCTCTTCTCCCCCTACCCCCCACAACCCTCCCCAGCCTTCCTGCTGTAGTTTGACAGTCTATTTGATGCTGCTCTGTTTCTGTATCTATTTTGTTTATCAGATTATAATAGTCTTTATTATCCATAAATGAGTGATGTCATGTGGTATTTTTCTTTCATTGATTAGCTTATTTCACTTAGCATAATGCTCTCCAGTTCCATCCATGCTGTTGCAAATGGTAAGAATTCCTTCTTTTTTTAACAGCAGAATAGTATTCCATTGTGTAGATGTACCACAGTTTTCTAATCCACTCATCTGCTGATGAGCACTTAGGCTGTTTCCAAATCTTAGCTATGGTAAATTGTGCTGCTATGAACATAGGGATGCATATGTCCTTTCTGATTGGCGTTTCTGGCTCCTTGGGATATATCCCTAGAAGTGGGATCACTGGGTCAAATGGCAGTTCCATGTTCAAATTTTTGAGGAAACCTCATATTGTCTTCCATAGTGGTTGCACCAGTCTGCATTCCCACCAGCAGTGCACCAGGGTTCCTTTTTCTCCGCATCCTCTCCAGCACTTGTCATTTGTTGATTTGTTGATGATAGCCATTCTAACAGGTGTGAGATGGTACCTCATTGTTGTTTTGATTTGCATCTCTTGGATGCTTAGTGACTTTGAGCATGTTTTCATATGTTTCTTGGTTCTCTGAATGTCCTCTTTTGAAAAGTGTCTATTAGCTCCTTTGCCCATTTTTTGATTGGATTGTTTATCTTCCTTTTGTTAAGTTGTATGAGTTCCTATAAATGTTGGAGATTAAATTTTTATTGGTGATAACATTTGCAAATATGTTCTCCCATGCAGTGGGCTTTCTTGTTGTTTTGTTGATGGTTTCTTTCACTGTGCAGAAGCTTTTTATTTTTATGTAGTCCCATTTGTTTATTTACTCTTTAATTTCCAATGCCCTTGGAGCTGTATCGGTGAAGGAGTTGGTTCTGCATATGTCTGAGATTTTGTTGCCTTTAAATCCCTCTAGTATTTTTATGGTTTCCCGTCTTACATTTAAGTCCTTTATCCATTTTGAGTTTATTTTTGTGTATGGTGTAAGTTGGAGGTCTAGTTTCATTTTTTTTTGCATGTATCTGTCCAATTTTCCCAACACCATTTATTGAAGAGACTGTCTTGACTCCATTGTATGTTTTTGCCTCCTTTGTCAAATATTAATTGATCATATTGGTTCGGGTTGCTTTCTGGGTTCTCTATTCTATTCCATTGGTCTATATGTCTATTCTTGTGCCAGTACCAGGCAGTTTTGAGAACTGTGGCTTTGTAATATAGCTTGATATCTGGTATTGAGATCCCACCTACTTTGTTCTTCTTTCTCAGGATCACTGCAGCTATTCAGGGTCTTTTTTTATTCCAGATGAATTTTTGAAGAGTTCATTCTAGGTCTGTGAAATATGCCGTTGGTATTTTGATGGAGAGTGTGTTGAATTTATAGATTGCTTTGGGTAGTATGGACGTTTTAATGATATTGATTCTACCAATCCACGAACATGGTATGTTCTTCCATCTGTTTATGTCTTCCTCTACCTCTTTTTTATAATGTCTTATAGTTTTCTGAGTAGAGGTCTTTACCTCTTTAGTTAAGTTTATTCCTAGGTATCTTAATTTTTTTGGTGTGATGGTAAATGGGATTGCTTTTTTAGTCTTTCTTTCTGTAAGTTCACTATTGGTGTATAGAAATGCCATGGATTTCTTGGCATTAATTTTGTATCCTGATACATTGTTGAATTCATTTATTAAGTCTAATAATTTTTTGATGGAGTCTTTAGGGTTTCTTATGTACAATATCATGTCATCTGCAAATAAGGACAGTTTTACTTCTTCTTTCCCAATTTGGATACCTTTTATTACTGCGTCTTGTCTAATCACAATGGCTAATACTTCCAGTACTATGTCGAACAGGAGTAGTGAGAGTGGGCATTCCTGTCTTGTTCCTGTTCTAAGGGAAAATGGTTTTAGTTTTTGCCCATTGAGTATGATGTTTGCTGAGGGTTTGTCATATATGGCTTTTATTAAGTTGAGGTATGATTCTTCAATTCCCACCTTGTTTTTATCAAAAATGGGTGTTGGATTTTGTCAAATGCTTTTTCTACATCAATTGATATGACAATGTGGTTTTTATCTCTCAGTTTGTTTATGTGATGTATCATGTTTATTGATTTGCAGATATCGTACCATCCTTGCATCCCTGGGATAAATCCTACTTGGTCATGGTGAGTGGAATGCTGAAAGACACAGGATGTGAAAGAGTCTTCCACATGTGTATGATCTTTCTGATGTACTGCTAGATCTGATTTTCTAGGATTTTGTTGAGGATTTTGGCATCTATGTTCATGAGGGATATTGGCCTGTAATTCTCTTTCATTGTGTTGTCTTTATCTGGTTTTGGTATTAGGGTAATGCTGGCTTCATAGAATGAGCTTGGAAGTGTTCCTTCCTCTTGAATTTTTTGGAATAGTCTAAGGATAGGTTTTAGTTCTTCTTTGAATGTTTGGTAAAACTCCCCTGTGAAGGTGTCTGGCCCCAGGCTTTTGTTTGCTGGAAGCTGTTTGATTACTGCTTCAATTTCTTCCATAGTGATTGGCCTATTGAGATTTTTAGATTCTTCCTGATTGAGTTTTGGAAGGTTGTATTTTTCTAGGAATATGTCCATTTCCTCCAGGTTGTCCAGTTTGTTGGAATAGAGTTCATAGTATTTTTTTAAATAATCCTTTGTATTTCTGTGGGGTCTGTTGTTATTTTTCCTCTTTCATCCCTGATTTTGTTTATTTGGGTCCTTTCTCTTTGTTTCTTGGTGAGCCTGGCTAGAGGTTCATCAATCTTGTTTATCCTTTCAAAGAACCAGCTTTTGGTTTTGTTGATCTTTTGTATTGTGTTTTTGGTCTCTATGTCGTTTATCTCTGCTCTGATCTTTATTATTTCCTTCCTTCTGCTTACACTGGACTTTTCTTGTTGCTCTCTTTCTAAATCTTTGAGTTGTAGGTTTATGTAATTTATTATCATTGTTTCTTGTTTTTTTTGCAGTAGACTTGTAGAGCTATGAATTTCCCTCTCAAGACTCCTTTCGCTGTGTCCCATGGGTTTTGGATTGTTTTGTTTTCATTGTCATTTGTTGCCACGGAGTTTTTTATTTCTTCTTTGATCTCTCTGGTAACCTAGTCATTGTTTAATAGCATGCTGCTTAGTCTCCATGTGTTTGATTTTTTGTATTGTTTTTATTGTAGTTGATTTCCAGTTTTATGCCATTGTGATCTGAGAAGATGCTTGATATGATTTCTATCTTCTTGAATTTGAAGAGACTTTGCCTGTGACCCAATATATGGTCTATCTTTGAGAATGACCCATGTGTACTTGAGAAGAATGTATATTCTGTGGCTTTGAGGTGAAGTGTTCTGAAGATGTCGATTAATTCCATTTGATCTAGTGAGTCATTTAGGATTGATGTTTCTTTGCTGATTTTTTTGTTTAGAGTATTTGTCCAATGGTGATAGTGGGGTATTAAATTTCCCTACTGTGATTGTATTGCTGTCAATCTCTCCTTTGATATCCTCCAGAAGTTTTTTTATGTATTTGAGTGCTCCTATATTGGGTGTGTATATGTTTACCAGAGTTATTTCTTCTTGTTGGATTGCTCCCTTTAGTATTATAAAGTGGCCTTCCTTATCTCCTTTTATGTCCTTCACTTTGAGATCTAATTCGTCAGATATAAGTATTGCTACCCCAGCTTTTTTTTCCCATTTCCATTCACCCAAAAAACCTTTTTCCATCTCTTCACCATCAGTCTGTGTGCGTCTTTTTTTCTGAGGTGGGTTTTCTGTAGACAGCAGTATATAGGTCATATTTTCTTATCCACTCAGTTACCCTATGTCTTTTGATTGGGGCATTTAATCCATTTATGTTTAAAGTCATTATTGAGGGGACAGCAAGATGGCGGCATAAGGTAAACACCGTAAATGCAGCCGTGAAAAACTATTTTGGAATAATCAAGAAAAGAAAACACGAACACCACTCACACCCACAGAAAGGCTGGATGAGTGAAAATCCTACAACTAGAAAAGAGTCTGAGACTCGGAGGAGCGGCGGAAGCAAAGTACAAAGACGAAGGTACAGAGGCGCGCGCACGGGCTCGGGGAGGGGGCTGGTGCCGGAGGACACGGTTCTTTTCCAAAACGGAGAGAGCCACAAGTTTCCAGCGGCTCTGAACTCCAGTTCCAAGCGAGTTTCTGAAGACCCAGACACCCAGAGAAGGGGGACTGACTGACACCAGGAGGAAATCCAAAGCGGGTTTCTGTCAGCGTTGCTTGCAACAAATACCGCGGGACACAGAGACCTGGTGTCTCTCAGCGCAGGGCTGAGAAGCGCCATAGCTATTTGCTCCGCCCTGCCCTGCAAACTCCCCGAGGCCCCACCCCTCCCTAGCTGCGCACGGCGGTTCTGGTGAAGGGGTGGCAGCGGCGATCCGGTCCGTGGCTTAGAAGATTGTGGACTCCCCGGACGCACTGAGTGCAGCGCGGGCTGTGGGGCAACGGGGCGACGAAAGACCAGTGACTCTGTAGCACTGCTATTCACACTGATCACTGACCGGGAGAGTCGGGGACTGAGAATCGTGCGCAGACCCTACGGCTTGGAGACGCCAAGCGCAGTAGAAACGCCATTGTGAATCGCTCCACCCCCGGTGACTCTGAGACCCCACCCCACCCCACCTACAACCACGCCCACCCCACCTACAACCCCGCCTACCTGCCTGCAACATTACCTAAGGGTCTGCAGCTGAGACAGAACTCCAAATCGATCCAAACTCCAAACAATGAGGAGAAAGGCCTGCAGGTCATTTCCCCCCAGTGATACCTCCCAGTGATAACTACAACAAGGCTGTGCACCCAGATTTCAAAGGCATACAACAAGAGTGTCCACCCCAGGTGATTGGGGAGGC
>PVJC01037008.1:0-17429 GCA_004026665.1 Murina feae | reverse complement strand
GCTCCCTCCCCCATTCCTTCCTTCTTCCCATTCTCCTTTCAAGCTCTACCAGCTCCCCCTTAATAACTTTTCTTCCCTCCCTCTTTTTCTCTCATCCTACCTTTGCCATACATTCTTCTCTACTTACTGCCACTGTTTTAATACCTATCTATCTACCTGCCTAATTATCCACTATCATTTATCTTTTTTTCTTTTCTGAATTCTACTTTTAAAATCTGTCCCCGTACACAACTATACTTGGTTTTCATTGTAGGCCCTACAGTTCCCTCATACATCCTCTTTTTTTTAACTCTGCTATCCATTGACTCTTTTATAAAGTGCTTCCCTCCATTCTGTTCCACCCCTCCCCGACCTGGTTACTTCCCCCCAAACTCTCCCTGGCTGCTGCTCTGCCTGCCCCCTGCCCATCTCTCCATCTCCTGGCTCCAGGCGGTTCACCCCAGCTCTGAAGGGAGATGGGGCCTCTCACAGGAGACCCTGCCCCTGTGTAAGAGAAAATGGAGCCAGCGAGAGAGTGGGCCCAGGAGGCGGTGTGTGTGTGAGAGAAAGGGAGCAGGTCTCCTTCCCTCATTAAAGCTTCTTTCATTAAATCCTCCAGCTGCCCAACCGGCCCGCCACCACTGCAGCTGTGATGGTCCTGGGTGGGTCTCAGGGCACACCCAGGCCAAGCGTGTCCCCCGGGGCCGCCAGCTGGTCCCCACCCCGCTACGGCTGTGATGGGCCTGGGTGGGTTGTGCAGAGGCTTAGTAGCCTCCGTGCCTGTGTGCCCTGGGACCCACCCAGGCCCATTGCAGCCCCTGGGTGGGCTGGCTGCTCCCGCCCTGGACTGCCGCCTCTATCTGCGGCAGAGGTCTTCAGTCTGCCCTGCTGGGCCATAGTCTGTGGCTTCTTCCAGGGATCCTGCCTCCGCCATCTTGACTGGGCTATTTTTCATACAGTCGCTCTGATTGGCAGGTGGGCGTGGCTTAGGCATCCCGAAGAGATGGTTAATTTCAATATTTCGCTTTTATTAGATTAGATTATTATTATTAATTTTAGAGAGAGAGGAAGGGAGAGGGGCAGAGAGAGAAACATCAACATTGATTGGTTGCCTCCCATGCATGCCCAACTGGGGATTGAACCCAAGACCCCTCACACGTGGGATGATGCTTCACCAACTGAACCGTGTTCACCAGGGCGAGAGCTTCCTTTTGAAGCCGAAAGGCTGAGTACAAATCCTGCCATTTTTCACTTCCTAACTGTAGGCCCATGGACAGTTTCCTTACCTTCAAAGTTAGAAAATTTGTCTAAATTTGGGTCACATGCCCATTAAATGAAATAATGCATATAAAACTCAACATAGAGCTGAGCACATAATCAGAGCTCAGTAAATAATAGCTTTTTAAAAATTGTAGGGCATTGCTATCCATTCCTCAGAAGTTTTTGTAAATAAAACAAGAATTGAACACTCGTTTAATGTTACAAAGATGATCTCTATCAAAGTGGAACAGCATCATAATGAACTCTGAAAATGTAGTGACACGCCAATTAAGTCTAGGAGCAAGATAAGGGTGCCTCTGTCTCCACTATTACTTATTCATGTTCTGGAAGTCCTAGCAATGGAATTAAACAGGGAGATGAAATAAGAACTATATATATTCCCAAGGAGGAAATATTACCATCGTCACTTTAGGGGATATGTTTTTTGTTTTGTTTCGTCTTGTTTTAACAATTACAACATCTTCAAAAAAATGAATGGAAGAATAGAACTAACAAATGAGTTTAGTAGAATAGCATCCCAACATATGGAATGATAGATAAAAAAAAACCGATACCTTTCCTATGATAATAAGTAAGCCGTCAGAACACATCATGGAAATGTATTGCACTTACAACAGCAACAAAACTAATGGTAATTAGCCTAACAAGAAATGGGCAACATTTATGGAAATAAAGCAAAAAGGCTTTACAAAGACACTCAAAATGAGGCTTGAACACAGGGAGACATACTCCTTTCTAAGAAGAATCAACAACGGAAGTTTTCAGTTGTCCCACTCAAACTATAAGTGAACACATTTCAGTCAGAATCCCAATGGGGATTTTTTCTGAATCATACCAAACTGCCTATCTTTCAGTGCACAGGACACTTAACCAACTGAGGCACTCCAGCCAGGCTCAGATCACTTATTGCATTTAGCTATCATTCTTTTTTTAAAATATATTTTTATTTATTTCAGAGAGGTAGAGAAAGAGAGAGAGAGGTAGAAACATCAATGATGAGAGAGAATCCTTGATCAGCTGCCTCCTGCATGTGCCCACAACCCAGGCATGCGCGCTCACCAGGAATGGAACCATGACCTCCTGGCTCATAGGTCAACACTCCACCACTGAGCAACACCAGCCGAACTAGTTGTCATTCTTTAGTTCCCTTTAACCTGGAATAATTCCTCAGCCTTTGTCTTTAATGTAACTGATATTTTTTTGCAATGTGCAGGCCAGTGGTTTTGAAGAATCTCCCTCATGTATATCTGTCATTTCTTCATAACTAAAATCAAGTTATGCATTTTTGCAGGAATACTGCAGGTGTCCTTCAGTGCATCACTTGGAGGCACAGGATGTACGTTTGTTCCATTATTGGTGATGTCAACTTTGATCCATGCCTTGGCTAAGTAGTGTTTAATGGAGTGAAGTTTTTCTATTTTCTTTTGTGACTAATACCAAAATCTCTGGAGGGATACTTTGAAGCTGTATAAATATCTGTTACTCATTTTTTTTGTTTTTTCTTTATTTTTTTGTTAATCCTCACCTGAGGATATTTTCCCATTGATTTTTAGAGAGAGAGAGAGAAAGAGAGAGGCAGAGAGAAACATGCACATGAGAGAAATACATCGATTGGTTGCCTTCTACACAAGCCTTGACCAGGGAGGAGACTGCAGCTGAGATACATGCCCTCGACCAGAATAGAACCTGGACCCTTCAGTCCTCAGGCTGATGCTCTATCCACTGAGCCAAACTGTCTAGGGCCTGTTACCCATTTTTGTCTACATGAACTGTTACTACAGTTGCAAGGTGGTGATTTATAACTCTATCATTTCTTCTGTATTTATTGGCTGACATTTTACTCTAAGGAAGAGCTTTCTCTCCTTCTCTTCTTTATTTCTCTCTCTCTCTTCTCTCTGGTTCTGTCCTGTCATTATGGATGCATGGATTCTTGTATTGTTCAATGGGCCATTACCCATTCCTGTCATTATTCATTTTGACACTCAAATTGTTCCAGATTTGGTCAATGGGTCCTGTGCCTTTTTGACCTGTTCCCATACTCTGTGAGCACTGCCTTGCTTTCTGGCACAACAAGATGTTCCAGGCTCATTTTGTACTTTCTCTGCCACAGACTTGGAATCAGCCATTTCTCTAACGAACTCTGGTTCCTTGCATTTGGGAAATGCAGACAAAAATTTGGGCATATTAAATAAAAATGTTAAATCATAAAAGAAGTGGAGGTAAATAGTTACATACTCTTTGGGTGAGATAGAGAATTTTAATATAATAAATGTAAGACCCATAGATTTAACTACAGGTAAATGTCGGAGCCTCTCTAGAATACCGTCATAAACAAAACGTCCCTAAGCTCGTTCCTTGCGTTCCGTCTCTTTGTCCTCTGTCCCTCCCTTGGAGATCTCATTCAATACTATATCTTCTAGGACTAATGTTCTGATGTTTAGCAAATTGACATCTGCAGTATGGACCTCCCTTCTGAGCCTAAACTTGTGTGTCCTCCTGCCCATTCAACGTCTCCACTTAGATGTCCACTGTGCATCCCAAGCAGCTCTCTCCTTCCCAGCTGACTTTTCCTGCTGTCATCTCCATATCAATTAATGGCAACTCCATCCTTCGAGTTGCTCAGGTCATCATTTTTGGATGGTTCCTGAATATTTTCTTTTTCTCACTTCTCACCATTAATCCATAGCAAGTTCTGTCAGCTTTAATTCAGAATGTATCCAGAATTTGACCACTTTTCATCAGCTCCATGGTCACCACTCCAGGCCATTTCACTTGGATCCTTCACTGTCCAGCCTTCTCACGGGACTTCCTGCTTCTGCCCCTGCTTTATTACAACCTCTTCCCAACAGAGCAGCCCGTTGATCAGGTCACATTGTTCGTCCGCATGATTCTGAGATTCCCCCACGGCTTCCGTACTTTTTGGAGAAGCAGCCCAAGTCCTCCTAACAGCCTCCACGGCCCAGCACCATTGGTTCCGTCTCAGAAGACAGTGACTCAGCAAGTGGCCTCCCCTCTAACCAGCTGCTCTGGTTGAGAAGGGCCAAGTGTGTGGGACTCTGGTTGTCACTGGGCAGAGGGTGACACTGCCCATTGCAGCTGCACCTTTTGCCATGAACACAAATTGTGCCCACACTCAGGCAACTGGGGTGGGGCAGAGAGAAGTGGGAGTTTTCTCTCTTGTTACATGAGTGACCTACCTTGAATTTACCTATTGGTCTAAAGCATTTACTGTCTGGTCCTTTCTCAGAAAGAGTTGATGAACTCCTGCTTAAGAGTATAAGCTTTGTGAGAACATTTTTTAGAAATTAAGGTATAATTGGCATAGAACATTAAATTAGTTTCAAGGGTATAACAGAAAGATTCAATACAGGTACATATTGTGAAATAATTACCACAACAAGTTTAGTTAACATCTGTCATCATACAAAGTTATAATTTTTAGGGATGGTTTTAAAATTTTATTTTGTCACGGATGAATTTTTCTGTACCTAATAGGGTATCTGGCACATAGTAGGCTTCTCAATAGTTATTTAATAGAGTACAAGCTGAATTAGATAACTATTTGTATCATATATAACAGAAGTCCTTAATATATAAAGAGCCAGAATACATCAATATGAAAAATATGAACATGCTAAGAGAAGATCAGGTAAAGACATGAAGATAAAGATTCACAATGTAGAAATACAGTGACCATATGAAAGCTTTAATATCAAGCAAATCCAAGTCTTAAAAAAAAATAAAGGATACAACAAACATAAACCATAAAAGAAACAAAAAGATAAATGAACTTCATTAAAATTACCAAGTTTTGCTTTTTAAAAGACATCATTAAGAAAAGTGCTCAGGCAGCACGGCTCCGTGGTTGAGAATCAACCTACGAACCAGCAATTCATAGTTTGATTCCCAGTCAGGGCACATGCATGGGTTGTGGGCTGGATCTCCGTCCGGTGTGGGGCGTGCAGGAGGCAGCAGGTCAATGACTCTCTCTCATTATTGATGTTTCTATCTCTCTCTTTCACTCTCCCTTTCTCTTTGAAATCAATAAAAATATATTTTAAAAAAAGCAAAAGGCAAGCTACAGAATGGAAGAATATATTTACTAAGCATATGTTTGATCACGGTCTTGTATGCAGAATATTTAAAGAACTCTTATAATTAAAAAAATAAGACAAATAACCCAATTTTAAAATGAGTGAAATATTTAAAGAGGCACTTCACCAAAGAAGACACCTGAGTGGCCAATAGCACATAGAAAGGTTCAGGGCATCGCTGGTATTGAGACATGCAAATTTAACCCGCAGTGAGATACTGCCACATGCCCATCAGGATTACATTCGAAAGACGGACAGTGCAGATCATCGTTAACAATCAGCTAGGAAGCTGGTGCATTTCATGGGAATGTAAGATACTCACCTTGCAAAGCAGTATGGTTCACACTTATCATACAACCCCGCGATCCCATTCCTAGCTAGTTACCCAAAAGAAAAAAAGTATGTCCTTTCACATACTTGTATGCGAATGTTCAGTGAAGCTCTACTCATAAAAGGGCCAACTTGGAAATAGCCCTAATGTTCATCAACTGGTAAATGAGTAAACAAGTTGTAAAATGCCTGTTATACTATTTAACAATAAAAACCATAAAAATACTGATACACAAAACGTCATGAATGAATCTCAAAAGCATTAGGCTAAGTGAAAGAAGCAAAGCATACAAGACAAATGCTACGTGATTATATGATTCATTTCTGGGACGTTCTAGAAAAGGCAACATTATAGAAACAGACAGCAGATCAGTGGCTGCCTTGGGCTATGGGGCTGGAGGAGGAGATTAGTACAAAGAGACACAAGGAAACTTTTTAAGGAGATGGAAATGCATCTTGTTTTGATAGTAGTTATAGGTCTGTATAAAATTGCTCAAACCCATCAAACTGTACACTTAAAATGAATGTTAATGTGTGTAAATTATACCCCAATAAAGTTGATTTTTTAAAATGATGGGGGGAAGGTAGAAAAATAATAGGAAGGACATTCAAAGAAGGAGGAAACTGCAAAAAACATTCTGGCTCATCTTCAAGGTGTGAGAGGGGGTCACCAGAAACTGAGGGATATTGTTTCCCTAGATAGAGAACACAATGTTTTTGGTGAGAAAGTAGTCTTAGATTAATGCCTACATTGAAGCTGTCACCTGCCCCACTCCCCCATAACTCCCCAATATAATTCTTAAGAAAATGCTGGCCTATAGAAAACATCTATATTTGACAATGGACAATAAATAGAAAGAAATAAACAAGAAAGTTGTTACAACAGAGACAGGAGAAAAGATATACAACAAGTGAAAAGCGGACAAAGAACGTATGTCAGAAAAAGAATTACTTCAGGAAACAGAGGAACATTGCAGAAAGACACTCTGTCCATGAGCTCAAAGAAATCAATGAGAACATGAACTCTTAATAGGGAAATGAAAGAGCTCAGGGGAGAGAGAAAGGAGATTAAAGAAGCAACATTAAGACAACAGAGAGAGATTAAAAAGTGAGCCAAGAAATATTAAAAATGAAAACGTAAGATAATAAATGTGCTAGAAAGATAAAACCTTATTGGCAATCACCAGAATGGAGCTGATTTTTGAAACCAGAGTAAGATGCACAGTAGATAAATATGAGAAAAATCTCATAAAATAAAATGGAGAACAGGTAGGAAAAAATAGGTAGATATTCACGATAGACCAGAGAATTCCCACAAAGATGCAGCTGTTGTTTGAGCAGAGGTAGACAGAATACATGCAGTAGAAAAAACAGAGAACTGTCCTGTTAAAGAAGACCTGAATGTACAGTTTGAAAGGGCACATTATGTTCCAGGAAACTATATCTTAGCGAAGTAATTTATTATTAAAACTAAAGGGAAAAAATCACATGGCATCCAGGCAGAAAAAGCAAGTCACTCACAAAGCAGAAAACAGTGTCAACTCTCCCAAGACTTATCCCCAGTGACATTCAGTAGCAAAAGGTGGTGGAATATTGTCTGTAGAGTTGAGAGAAGTGTGAGCCACCAGGAGGTGCTCACTGAGCCACATTGTCACTCAAGTCTAAAGAAAATAGCCATTCACAAACGTGAAATGACTTAAGGACTGTGGCACCCCTAAGCACCTCTTGAAAAACTGTCTAGTGATGGAATCCAGTTAATCAAAAGATGAATCTAAACAAAGAACGGAGAAGCTATTATATTGAAGGGCTAGGGATGAATCTTGAATGCATTGACATGTAGGACCATAATGTTTAAATAATTAATAAAATACTAAAACTCTAGAAATTCTTGTTGCAAACTGCTAAGATTTGGGGATTGCTTGTTACTGCAGGCTAAACAAGCACAAGCTAATATTAATCTAGCTGGGGGCCTGGTGCATGAAAATTCATGCACTGGAGGAGGGGTCCCTCAGCCCAGCCTGCCCCCTTTTATAGTCTGGGAGCCCTCAGGGGCAGGAAGCAACCCGGCAATCAGGGGAAGGCGATGCCCCCATCACACCTTTGCTGATGCCACTGCCAGCAGCACAAGCCTCAGTCGTCCCTGAGCCTCGGGCGGCCCTGGGTGGCTGGGCAGCTGACATCTGAGGCTTTCCTGTGCCTTGGGCTGGCCCTGGGTGGCTGAGGGACTGAGGTCAGGTCCGGCTGCATCATGCACCCTCCCTTCCCCAACTATGCTGAAAGGACTAGGGGACTTTAGCGAGGCTGAGGGGACTGGGCACCACCATCTTGTGGCTATGGGAGCCTCCATCTTTGTGACAGAGTGATGGTCAATTTGCATATCCTCTCTTTACTAGATAGGATAATTGTGAGTGTATTTGAGAGGGAGTGTGGGGGCTTCTGGGAAAGAATATTCTAAGATCAGAAAGATCCTGGCTGGCTTTGGAGAGGCTGAGAGAGTGTAATGTAGGTGCTGCTTACTACTTCAATGTCCTTGGCTGTGTCCCATGAACTCATATCTTGCTCTTGGGAGAAAGAGCACAAATGCCAGAAAAATCAAAATATCCATTTCATGAAAACTAGGAATGGCATTGAGGCTAGAGCAATGAGCTTGGAGATCTTCTCCCAGAGAGATGCTGTATCTCACTCTGTCCGGGATGCTGTGAGGGCTTTGCATTTTCAGGGCTCTGAGATGTTGGTAGGAAGCGCTGCATAGCAGGAGCCATGCTTGGGGTATAAACCAGAGCCCTGTGGGAGATGGCATGGTAATCAGTGATGGTACAGGGTTCTGTGCTATACTGTGGACCTGGGTGGAGCAGATGATGTGGCAGTGATGGGTTCAGTTGCAAGTAATACGATTATACATGATATTAACAAGAAAGGGAATTTATAGGCTTAGGAAATGCCTAGCAATGCAGTGCACTTCAGGCAGTTTGATCTGGAGGTCTGAGAATGCCATTCAGGACTTCATTTTCTGTCATCTCTGTGTTTTATTTCCACACAATCAGCTTCACTTAACTGGCTCCCCTTGTGTTTGCAGGAGGGTTTCCCTCAATTCCTAGGTTGACATCACATAGGCGAGAAAACAGCCACTGAACATGGTTCTTGAACTTTATTCCAATTGGGCCAATTTAGGTCATATGTACAAACCAATGACTGTGGGAGGGAATGACATTATCATATTAGTTTAGCCCAGCAGTTCTCAACCAGGGGCAATTTTGCTCTCCAGAGGACATTTGGCAATGCCTGAAGGACATTTTTGTCACAGGTGTGTGTGTGTGTGTGTGTGTGTGTGTGTGTGTGTGTGTGTGACTGGCATCTAATGGACCAAAGCCAGAGATGATGCTAAGCATCCTAGAATACCCAGGACAGCCCCACATCCCACTTCCAACATAAAATTATCCTGCTCCAAATGCGAATATCCTGCTCCAAATGCTGAGTTTGAGAAACCCTGACTTGAACCAATCAGGATCCCCTTGAGTTGAGATGAGTTCAGGGACCATTCAAAGAGCTTGGCTGCTACACATGCAAGAAGGGCAACATGGATGCTGAGAAGGCAACATGACATCCTCCACAAGTGCTCAGCAGACCACAAGGTGGCAACTAAACTTGTGTTTGGACATGGGTGAGACACTGTTGGGGTCTTCCAGAAGTAGTTAGTGTGGAGGTTGTGAAGAGACAAATTCTTACATGACATGGACCAGAGAAATTGGGGTGATTACCAACAGGGTGACTTCATTTGTTCCCAGAGGCTAGTAAAGCTTTAGCCAACCCAGACACATAATTATAGAATTTTGGAATAAGATCTGGAAGCTTGGGTTGGGGAGGATGGACTAGGGCTGAGATCTGGTGCAAGGCAGGAGCTGTGGAGGTGGGCAGCTTCAGAATGTGAGGGCTTCGGGGTCATTCAGGGGTGACCTTCTCCTCCCAAAGGTGAAAAGGATCCCTTGAGGATGTCAAAAAGGGGAATAACATTGTCAGATTTGCATTTTATAAAAATCACTCCTTGGGTGGAGGATAAATTGGAGTAGAAGAGTGGAGAGGGGGTGGGCATGGAGAGAAATAGTCAGCAAGAAGACCAGTTAGGAGACTACACAGTGTCTTGGGTGAGGTGAAATGTTACTTGAGACTAAGAAGGATGTGGAGAGGATTAAGTGGGTTTGAGAGTTATTAATGAGGACATAGTTATAGGATTTGGAGATGGGTTGAAAGAGGGAGGTAAGGGAAGGCAAGGAGTCAAAATACATCTCACATTTCTGATCCAAACTGTTGACTAGGTGGTGGAACCACCAACAGAGATGAACTACAGAAGAGAGAGCTAGGATGGTGCTGGTGAGGGAGGAGATATGAGGGTGGGTTTTGAATCTGTTGGGTTTGAGGAGCTTATGAGATTTGTATCTGGAGTTCAGGAGGTCGTCACCTAATCAGTAGAATTAAATTGATGGGAGGGCATTTGCAGGTAAAGGGAAGAGAAAGGGCTCTCAGGAGAGAAAGTTGGGGAATCCAATATGCAAGGACAGGCTAAAAAGAGAGTCTGAAGGAGGCCTCAGAGGAAATGCAGAAAGAAATAGGAGAAGCCTGGAGTTGCCAAGTATTAGACGCTACACCGAGAAACTGTGCATGATAAGGCCTGAAAGTGTCTATTGAAATGAGCTTGGGAGGCTGCTTGAGACCTTGGGGAGCAGTCTTCCTGCAGTGATAGAGGCGGAAGTCAGATTGCAAAGCACGGGGGAGAGGAAAGGAGGTGAGGAGATGAAGGCAGTGAGTCCAGACCCTTCTCTGGAGAAGTTTGACTGGCAGGGAGCAAAAGTAGATGGTGGCAGGAGGAAGGAAAACAAGGCAGAGTAATGTTCAGAAAACTCTGCCACTTTTATTAAATTTAAAGACCAAACAACAGAGAGCTACATAATCTCATATAATAAAGAGGGAATATGCAAATTGACCATCACTCCACCACAAAGATGGCTGCACCCACAGCTGAGGCTAAGTTCCCATAACGAGCCTGAAGGAGCAATCAGCAGGGACCTGAAGCTGGGCACCCCCACCTCCTGCATGAGGCTTGACAGGGGACCTCAGGCCATGCCTCCCACCCACAGGGCTTGATGGGGGACCTCAAGGTGTGCCCTCTGCCCTGGTGCTGGGCCAGGGGATCTCAGGCCACGCCCCCCATCCGAGTGCCAGGCCAGGGGACCTCAGGCTTCATCCCCCGCCCATCAGGGCTTGATGGGGGACCTCATGTTGCACCTCCACTCTGGTGCCAAACTGGGAGATCATAGGCCACTCCCCCTGCCCAGCGGGGCTTGATGGAGGACCTCAGGCCATGCTCCCCTGCCCTGGTGCTCTGGGGACCTGAGGCTGTACCCCCCACCTGACAGGGCTTGACAGGGTGGGCCGGGCCGGGTCTGGATCTAGCCCAATGAGAGGGGGCTGGCCAGGTCTGGGTCTCATGTGA
This sequence comes from Murina feae, assembly GCA_004026665.1. Classification (NCBI taxonomy): domain Eukaryota; kingdom Metazoa; phylum Chordata; class Mammalia; order Chiroptera; family Vespertilionidae; genus Murina; species Murina feae. Next base: position 6,257 of record PVJC01037008.1, on the reverse strand, counting down.
TTTTGAGGTGCATGTGGGAGGGTGAGGACTTGACTCTGGGTTCCATGGTGCACCCCAGACTCTGACAGGAGGAAGATTTTCATATATGTTTTACTAATTTTCTTTCATGTCTGACACTTCTATTATAGAGAAAGGGCAAATAGCAATATTAAAATATTTCCTCTAATTAATCCCCTTTTAATGTGCATGAATTTCGTGCACTGGGCCACTAGTTATATTAATAAAGGACTTTCACTGAATGAAAAAAAGTGTTAATATAGACTTAAAAAAAGCCCTCAATGTTTTTAAACCAATATTTTTAGCTTTTATTTAGTAATCTGATATTTTCTTATTATAAAAACAGTACATAGATTGTGAGGATTCAGCACGGGCCACCCCAAGATGTGCCTTAGTGGTGTGTAGATACCTTTGAACTAAAAGTAATTTTAGCTTCAAATTCAAGAGAAACTTCTGCCCCTCCCTTTCATTACCCAGATGAACTTGAATTAGGGGCCTTGCCCATAATAAGAGGTTATCAAGGATAACTTTTTTAAACTTATCTGTAGGGCAGGGCAAACTCCTATTTATTAAATGTCTGTTCTTATCATCCTGCAATAACTCTTTGAATGTCCCCAAGGTGCATAACCTCATCCCTAGCTAAAGATGCCTTATCTACCTCAATCCCCCTTTCTATCTCTGAACCTCTCGTGCATGTGGGGTCTCTGACTCTCTCATGTAGGCGGGGTTCCCATACATATGTGTGAATTAAATTTGGTTATGTTTTCTCTTGCTCATCTGCCTCATGTCTATTTGATTATTAGACCAGACAGAAGAACCCTGAGTGTAGAGGAAAGGAGATAATGAGATGCCTTGCTCATAGCCCCTTAGGACCTAGAAGTATCCTGCTTCTAGTCCAGAGACCCCTCTAATTTTTACATATTTTTTAAGAAGAGATGAGTAAGAACAAAAGATGAGCAAGACCTTGACAGCTCAAGTCACCAGCCTTCTCTAATGCCCAAGGCCTTCCTTTCACTCTTTAAGTGAGATCATTTTCTGGAATCTTATCACTACTATTTTACATGCATGTTTCAAAATGTGCAGTAGCAATGCATTGAAAAACCACGGACTATAGTAGTCATTTCCTCCTATGAGGCTGAGGAGTTTGGACTTGATCTTCCAAAATGAGAAATTGGCTCCTGCGTTAACCACCCCATTAGTACAAGCAGGTCTCCTCCTGTTGCCTTTGGCCTGTATTTCCTCTTCCCTTAGGTTAATAATCCAGGATAATTCAGATGTTCAATCTCATCACTGCCCTTTTGAACCTAATTACTCAGACAATGCCCAACAGTGCCCCAGGGTAATCAATGGATGTGTTGATATCCTGTTGGTAAACTGTGGGTCATGACCAGCGGGCCAGGAAACAACTCTGCACTTGCACAATTCCAAGTCATCATGGAAACTGGGAGAGGGTCAGGACACCTGGGCAAATGCCATTCTGAGCATAAGAACTGGAGAGAAGATGGGTCATGGCAGAAGATACCATGTCCAAGAAGGCTCCTGACTGGATGGGTAAAAATATGGTTTTTGAATCTAGAAAATAAAGAGGTTACTGTTTGGGTTGCTGAAGGAGGCTGTTAATTTTTGGGTGGTATCTCTGATTAGGCCAGAGTGACATAAAAACAACATCCTATGTTAAAAGGGTAATATGCAAATTGACCCTAATGGCAGAATGACTGGAATGGCCACTGGACCAGTCACTATGAGGCGCACTCATCACCTCTTGGTCCATTTCCTCGGCTGGCAGGCTCCAATCTCCTGACGGTGAATGGGGAAATAGGGGTGGGTGGCAGTTGGGGTGAGGCTGGGTGTGGGCAGCTGGCCCTGATCACAGGCCAGGCCTAAGGACTATACCCGCACATGAATTTTGTGCACTGGGCTTCTAGTTAAAAATAAAACTGCTGAAGATAAACTAACTAGATTCTAATACCCACAATGGGGTATATGGAATCTATTGAAACACATTCCCCCCTATTTATTGAGTCATCTGGAAAACCAGATGGGTTGAACCCCAAAATGGTGCCAGCACCTAGGGAAGGGAAGTCAGAGGTTTTCAAAAGACTCTAGGCTGGCCTTTTTCCAGCAGGAAACTCTTTGGGCAGGTTGGGATCCTTGGATGATCTTAGCAAGTAGAATGTGGTCTAAGCAAAAGGGAATGTTGTCTGTGAAGTGGCCTAAAGGTCAGTTCCTCGTGACATCATTGGGGATCTCAAGAACTTGAGGAACTCACCCAAATCTACAGGTATTGCAGGGAAACCTGATGGCAACTAGTTGGCTCAGCTTCTTTGCCTTGAGGGGCTAATTAAAGCTAAATCATGAGATTCCAGCAAAGCAGGTTTTTAAAAGCCTATATAATCAATTGCTATTTCTATTGTGTTCATGCATACAATCAGGCCAAATTGCAGCTAGACTTTATGCAGTGAATAAATTGGTCTTGGTTTGAATCTTTAATAAAATAAGGGTGATTTTAGGGGTGTGTGTGTCGGGGCGGGGTGGGGGTGGGGGGGAGGATGTGTTTCAATAGATCCCATATACCCAGTTGTGGATATTAGACTCTAGTTTAGTTCATCTTCAACATTTTATTTTTAATGTTGTCTTTATATCAATTGGTCTGGCCTAACCAGGGATGCCACCCAAAAATTAACAGAAAGGGCCACCAAAGATGAGAGAACGTCAATCAAACTCATGGAACTGCTGGCTAAAGAATATAATTTGGTATACCTGGTACTTCCATTCATAGGACCCTTAACATTCCTATTCCTCATCCTTATTTTTCATCTTTCCTTCAGGACCACTTCTGAGCCTTCACCAACCAGTCTCTCAGGGAAGTCATGCTGCTGCAACCCCTTGCTCCAACCACGAGGAATCTACAGTGTTCCAGCCGACTACAAGCCAAGTCCACCCCTCTACGATCTCGACTTCCCCCCTAAGCAGGAAGTAACTACGGAAGATATGACCTTTGTTCCTATTCCATAAAACAAAAAGGCTGGAATGTGAGATCTGATCAAATAATTGAATCGATACCCCCTCTCCTGGGAACTGACCTTTACTAAGGTGACCAGACGTCCCGATTTTTAACAATTTGTCCCGCATCCCGCGGCATTTTAAAAAAGTCCAGATTTTTGGAAAGAGACATATGTACTATTCTTTGTAATATTTTAAGTAATAATAATAAAAAAAGAACCCCCCCCCCCCCCGGTCAATGGTGTCCCACTTTACCAATGTTAAAATCTGGTCACCTTACTTTAGACCACTTCATAACTGACATTTCCTTTCATTTAGACCACATTCCACTTGCTAAGACCATTTCCCATGCAGACTTTCCCAGGATCCAGACCCACCCAGAGAGTTCCCCGCTGAAAAGGCCCACCTAGGATCCTTGGAAAAACTTCTGACTCCCCATCTGTGGGTGCTGGCACCATTTTGAGGCTCAGCCCATCTGGTATTCCCGATGACCTAATAAATGTACTATTCCTTACCCCATTTGGACCTCCTTCGGCGACCCTAACAGTTACCATCAGGAACCACACTGGCTCTGCTGGAAAGACCTGTGCCATCATATTCATTTTTTATGAGTTAGGGATTAGGAGGGCAGGGAGAAGGTGTGTCCATTCACCCAAAGACTTCAGTCTCAGCAGTGCAGACCTGAGGGCTGGGATGAACTGGTCCTTCTCTCTCTCTGACTCTTTCCTCTCTTACAGCTGAGACTAAGTGGATATCCAGCTACTGGGGAGGTTGACTCAGAAATAAACATCAATCAGGGTTTTGTAGAAACTCAGTCTAGACTTGGATATAGACAGCATAGCTACCTCTTGTTTTCAGCCTTGCTCTGACCTAAAGCCCAGATCTGGAGATGAAGGCTTGCCTTGAAACCAGTCTAATATAGGGTCTGCCTTGTCTCTGAGGCCTTTCAGGAACATCAGTCCATCCAGCTGTTGGGTCTGTGTCTTGTCCTTGCCTATCTGCTGCACCCCCTCTTCCCGGTGAACTCCAGGCTGAATAGCCTGGTCTGCCAAGACCCCCACAGATGTCCCTGTTTATTCTTCCCTTTGGGCCTCTCTTGTTGGGCCTCTTCAAACTGACCCTGCCTGAGCAGTATGGATGAAAACGGGGTGCTGCAACAAATCTAACCGGAAGTAATCTCGTAGGGTGATTTGGTCATAAATTCCTAAGTGGGCAGGTGATGGTGGGCAGTCATGGCCCAGGCATATAATTCTTTAGCAAAAGGTTTATTTTTGCCTTATTTTTACCTGTCATTGTTTCTGTGAATCTAGGTTAACACCTTTGAAATGTCTCTTTTTCAGACCCCTCAGAAGTGAACCACCCGCAAGATGTGGTAGGCAGTGAGACACACATGAGCAGAGCAAGGATGAAGGGCCAGGTACAGAAGGTCACCGGTGTAGAAAGCCCGTCATGCCAGCAAAGGACAATTATAAGGTGGAACCTTGTTCCCAGGGTGACCTTTTCTCCCTTAGTATATTGCTAGTCATGAAGTTTAAAGCCCCTGACCTTTCCTCTAGAGGTAACATCTAGGCCTCAATTGTACTTCGTCTCCAAACCCAGAAAAGCAGCAAAACCAGACAGGTGACCCCATGGCTGACCTCAGGGCTGCTGCGGTCAGTGACCCCCTACCCTGGAGTTGACCAATTAATCAGTGGAGATCTAGACCCTGAAAAGACACACCTGGAAAGCTGCTGAATATTCAATTAAGATCTTCCCCTGGAACTTGCCCTAAACTCTCCCCCTTTAAAACCCTTAGAACAGAGGGTGCTCTCCCTCCCCAGAGCAAGCCCTTCTCCCCTTCTTCCCTCCCAAGCACCTTACCATTGTCTTTCTCGCTTCCAAGCTTCAAGGGCCCTTCCTTTATCTCTATAACATGTTTCCTAAGTCTATTTCTTTTACAAATTACTTCGTCCACCTCTGTGATTTTCCAAATAAATGTTCTCTTATAGTTTGAGTCTTGGCTCTGAATTCTTTTCTAGCCAGAACTCAAGTACCTAGGCTGCTGATCCCAGGTCCTGCCTGACACCAGGGGTCTGACACCTGGTGGCCTTCCACCCCAGACCACAACAAAGAGAGCTCTGTCCTGTTAACGATCCTGTAATCTGATCCCCACTTGCTTTCTCAGGAGCATTTGAGATCTTGCTTCCTGGCATTGTCATCAGTTTTGGCTCAAATAAACCCATAAAAGTTCTCTAATTTGAATGCTTCTTACATTGACAGCAGTATTCTCAGCCAATGTGCTCTCTGTTTACTCGACCAATTGTACTTCCTGCCCCTGAAGACAGCCAGTATGTCCCTAGCAAAGGTTTGCTTATGTCATGTCTAGTCCCAGACCTCAGCTCCCTCAACAGCTTACAAGCCTTGAGCTCCCATTCTCACAGGTTGTGGCCAGAAATGCTGATTTGTACCTGTCACCCCCACTGCACCATTCTGAGGACAACGGCCATGGGCAGCTCCTTGCAAATGAATACTGGCTGTGTGGTCTGAGACCTTGCATCTCTGTGGCCACAACAGGTTGGTCCTGAAATAAGGACTGGTCTAAGGAAGCCATTTATTGGCTGCCCAGGAGTCACTCTGGTGGTAAGATTTTGCTCACAAGGGTGTTCCATCTTGGAAAGTGACTAGTTGGACCAATGAGATCTTCTCTAGGGAATTTCAAAAGTGGGATAACTCACAGAAGTCAGGCTGGAAAAAGGAGAAACAAAGGCAAGGGAAGGGGCAAGAAGGATGCCTGCTTCTGAGAGAATGGGGGAAGACTGGGCACTATAGTCAAGATGAGCCTTCCAGACAAGCCCAATCCCCTCCCCTCCTCCAGGCCTGGCTGAGCCCATCAGGGCAGCTTTCTTTCCTTCCCCATCTCCCAGGTTTACCAGCCACGCCTTGTTTCTACCCAGCCTCTTCAGGGGTGAATGGCCACACCCAAAGGGTGTTGATTGGGGACTAGATTGAGGCCAGATGCAGGGAAGTTTCAGCAGAATGTCTCAGCTTGTTTAATGACTCTGGTAGCTAAGGAGATGAAGACATAGATGACATGCTTATCAAATGAGGGCATGACCTAGACTGAGAGGGACAGGGAATGGGAGTCAGGCTGAAGAGATAGGCCAATCCAATGTGATGACACTTAAGGGACATGGGAAACACTCCCTCCAACCAGAATGCAGCTCTCTCTCTTCTGAAAAATACTTGGCACATCTAATTGGCTGCAGAAAAACAGCCCC
>PVJC01037007.1:12500-17446 GCA_004026665.1 Murina feae | reverse complement strand
CTCCAAGCAAAAGGAACCGAAGGAGGACCACACCAAGACATATCATAATTAAAATGCCAAGAGCAAAAGACAAGGAGAGAATCTTAAAAGCTACAAGAGAAAAGCAGTTAGTTACCTACAAGGGGGCACCCATACGACTGTCAGCTGATTTCTCAACAGAAACTTTGCAGGCCAGAAGGGAGTGGCAAGAAATATTCAATGTGATGAATAGCAAGAACCTACAGCCAGAATTACTTTACCCAGCAAAGCTATCGTTCAGAATTGAGAGTCGGATAAAGAGCTTCACAGACAAGAAAAAGCTAAAAGAGTTCATCACCACCCAAGCAGTATTATATGAAATGCTGAAAGGTATCCTTTGAGAATGAGAAAGAAGAAAAAGGAAAGTAAAAATTATGAACAACAAATATATATCAACGAGTGAATCTAAGAATCAAGTGAATAAAAAATCTGATGAACAGAATAAACTGGTGAATAGAATAGAATCAGAGGCATAGAATGGAGTAGATGGACAATTTTCGGGGGTTAAGGGTATTGGGTGTGCGTGAAGAGAATGGACAATAATTGTACACCTATGGATGAGGACAGTGGGGGGGCAAGGACAGAAGTTGGGGTGGGAAATGGGAGGAGGGGAGCTATGGGGGAAAAAAGAGGAACAATTGTAATAATCTGAACAATAAAGATAAATTAAAAAAAAAAAAAAGAAATGCAGGCAATATTCATCCAGAGTAACCTGAGGTAGGGTGGTTTGATGGCAAGACAATGGGCTTTGGAGCTACATAGACATGGGCTTCCCTCTCATATCATGCAATTACTATATCTCTCAGTGAAACTAGTCTTCTCTGACTGTCAATTCTTTGCTTTGGTAAAATACCTAGTACTGCTAACCTGTTGTAAGGCTCAAGTGGAATAACGCATGTCAATATCCTTGCATAGCGCCTGGCTCATAGTAGGTATTTCATCAATGTTTATTTTCTTTCTGCATTAACTATATTTGTTTATCATACTTTATCCCTTATTTGCTATATCTGTTGTATTAACTATTTAAACACATAGAAAGTTTGTTTTACCTTTAAGATGAATGTTCTTACGCCTTGTTAATTATATATTTTACTAGAGGCCCGGTGCACAAAAATTTGTGCACTCGGGGGTGGGGGAGTCCCTCAGCCTGGCCTGCACCCTCTCGCAGCCTGGGAGCCCTTGGGGGATGTTTGCGGCTTAGGCCCACTCCTTGGGGAATGGGCCTAAGCTGCAGTTGGACATCCTTAGCGATGCACTCTCCAGCCTACAGCCTGGCACAGCCTGAGCAGCACTCCCTCCCCCAGTGGGAGCACACTCACCACCAGGGTGCATTTCTGGCCCCACCCCACCCCACCCATCACCCCACCACCACCACCACTGGTTGCCACTGTCCCCCCATGGCACCCGCCTTGGCTGGCCTGGAATCGCCCACTCACCAACCCCATCCCACACCAACCTGTCATTCTGCTGTTCAGTTGATTTGCATATTAGGCTCTTATTATATAGGATTATATAGGATAATTGTATAAATCGACCATATCATTGCTCTATTACCCTTATCTCTAAAAAAATCAAATGAGATGATCATGAAAGTGCTCCTCAAACTGTCAATTAATAGGTGGTGTGAGGAAATGTATTATCATTTTGTATGCCTTATCTTATGTCCTATCCTTTAAAAAGAAATCTCAGCACCTCCTTTGAATGGAAGACACCTTTCACAGATTTTAACTGGGTTTTACCCCAGTGTGTACTTAGACAATTTCTCTAGTAATTGAAGGCCATTTATCTGAGACTATTTAGAGTCTGCTTGAGGCTGGCTTGCAACCTTGCCAGTATTTTCCAGAGAGGTGCAATATTATACACACAGAAGGAAAATAGGTCAGAATCTCCTGTAGTGTGCTGCCTGGCTCCTGAGCTAAAGGTCATTCTTAATCCTCCCACAGGTCCCAGAGCTTGTTTTGTTTGCAATGTTCCAAAGGAAATGGTGTCTATAAAGAAAAGCAGGGAACAAAATTTTCTTGGAAGCAAGGGACCCCCAAATGTTTCACAATTGTACTTAAGACAAAAAGATGAATTCTAGAGAAACTTGATGGTGGTGCTTTTCTTATAGCTAAATTTTGAAGCTGCACCCCTGGATAGAACCAGGGCTGGGACTTGCACCACAAACCTGCTGTGGACAGGAATGGATAGATGAGAGGATTCTGTGGGCCAGTGTCAGCACACATGTATGCAGAGGATAGTGTCAGCCCGGCCACAAACTGTCCACTGCGCCTAGTAACCGCTGAGCCAAGGCCAAAGCAAGAACATGCTGCTTTCAGAAACATGAAATCAAAAAATAGCAAAAGAAACTGTGAGAATGGCTTGGAGCACGCTCAGATTGCTGTGAAAATCAGGGCACTGAACAGAGCATGCAGATAACAAGGAGATGACCTGGAAAGCTACCTCCTGCCCCCTCACATTGCCACTCCACAAGGAGCTGCAGCTACTCCCAATCTCTGCTGTTGGCCAACCAAGGCCACTTCCCAGAGACACTGGCAGTTCCCCCATTTTTGGAAAAGTGCTTATTTTAAAAAGTAAATTTGAACCTGGGCCCATCTACACAATGGGATATTACGCTGCTACAAAAAAGAAAGGACTCTTACCATATGCAACAGCATGGATGGACCTGGAGAGCATTACGCTAAACAAAATAAGCCAGTCGGAGAAAGAAAAATATCACATGATCTCACTCATTGTGGAATATAATAAACAACATAAACTGATGAACAAAAGTAGACCCAGAGACAGAAACATCGGACAGTCCTTCAATCTTCAGAGGGAAGACAGGGGAGTGCGGGGTGGAGGGTAAGAGATCAACTAAAGGACTTGTATGCATGCGTATAAGTATGACCAGTGGACACAGACACTGGGGGGGGGGGTGGGCCATGTGCTGGGGCATGGGGGTTGCCAACGAGGGAAAAGGAGACACATATAATACTTTAAACAATAAATAACAACAAAAAAAGTAAATTTGTTGTTCTCTCTAAATGATCTCACTTCCACATTTCCTAAAACTACCACACAACTTGAATTCCCTTTTTTCCATTCATAACTGTTTCCTCATCCAGTTTTGACTCAACCTTTATCAAAGCATGTGTCACTCCCTTAGACATTTGTCTGGAAATACTGTGTGCATGACTGACTCAGGAGCAACAAGTAAGTAGACATGAGCGCTCCTGGGTCATCCCTTTGGTTTACTATCCTTTATTTTCTAAAAGTGATGCTTTATCCAGGCATTAGCCAATAACACATATGAAAAACTATACATATACACATACAGATATACATGTATACATATATAATCCATATTTTATAAATATGTATGTATATAAAATTTGGCTGGCGCCAAGATAATGCACTGCAAAAGTTGTATATATTAAAAGAAAAATATTATAGCAACATCTCCTTTAAAAATATCCAAATTATCAACAATATGCTGATTGCCACAGGGAAGAGGGGGTGGGGGAAGGTAGAAGAAGGTAAAGAGGGGGAGGGTAAATGGTAAAGGAAGGAGACTTGACTTGGGGTGATAAATACACAATACAATATACAGATAGATTGTAGAACTGAATACCTGAAAACTGTATAATTTTATTAACCAATATCATCCTAAGAAATTCAGTAAAAAATAAAAATAAATAAACAGAACTGATAAACAATGTCACTGAAAGGTTAAAACATAGTGTTTTTAAAGATCTAGTAAATATTTTTGCTTTCTTGAGCACACATTCTATACAGATACTGCTTAACTGTGTACATCAATACCTTCTTTGGTTTCTTTTAGTCCCTAAAGTAAAACCAGTTCCCCCAAACCAAACAATGATAGGTTTTGTTGTTCGTTCTACTCATGTGGTATCTTAATTCATGCTGGGAAGGGATTGCAAATGTGTCCACTGTGAAATCAGTGAACACTCCGTGTTTGGCCCATATTCTGTGGCTGCCTCAGGCATGGCGGGGGGATGAAGAGACACAGAGACTTTGCCCAGCCTGGGCTCATTCGCGATGCTTGAGCCCAAACATGTCTTGTTTTTTCCTGCTCCTCTCCACATGTCCTATCTTAATGTGGGCCTTAGCTTACCTTTATTTTGCTCACCTTTGTACTAGCCGTCTCAGCTTCGCAAGGGATGTGGAAGGTCTCAGTTAAGTCAAGATAACTTTAAAAGTTTATTTAGATGAGTACTCTAAACTTAGACTAGCTGTTGTAAGGATACCTGGTCACCTTAGCAAAAGCACCAAACAAATATACATTGACTCTGGTTCCTAAATGAATTTTATCTTCATTTCTTGCCATGAAGCAAAAGTTTGCCATTTGGAGAGGAGCCGTGAAAGCTGGGTTTAGTAAGTAGATGGGACAAAAAAATACACGTCATGCCGATCCTCTCAGTCCATGTGGCTTCCTTTGGGCCAGGAGCAAAGAAGCCACTCAGGTGGGTGCTTGTCCTGGGTCCACAGACACCCAGGAAGTTGATACAATTCCAAACGTGGGTGTGGAAAAGACTCTCTCCTTCATTTTTACTAACTTGTCAGTAATACTTAGCATTTCTTTCCATTATGAGAATAGGTAACAAACAACACCAGTCACCTGTGACTTTGTCACCAAAAGTGGTTGCCAATGCTCTGAAATATCACTGACATTCATCACTATTTTGACAGTATAACACTTACTAAATCTACGAGTGGATCTTATTTAATGTGTTAATAAGGAAGCACCTATGTTACCAAATTACATATTTTTAAAATGTGTTTGATAACTATTCTTCAATATAATTTATTCTCTTAGTACCCTATATATCTTGTTTTATATATTTTTTTTAATTTCTAAAATGTATTTATTGATATAACATGAGGGAAAGGAACAGTTTTCTTTTTTCTTTTTTAAAATCTCTATT
>PVJC01037007.1:0-10000 GCA_004026665.1 Murina feae | reverse complement strand
GGCTGGTCTCGGAGCATTGTGCGTGCAAGTGGTTGCTACACAAGCTTCCAGACCCTGAACTGCATGTAGGCGCCAAAGCTGTGTGTGTTCCACAAAAGGCCCTTCGAAGCTTCTTTCTCCTCCTGGGCTGACAAAGCCTGAGATGGCTCATCTTGAAGGGCAGACTCACTGGTTTGGCTTAGCCTCTGATCTCCATGAAGGACTGTGAACTATGCTCATCTGTCTAGAGTCTGCTGCCTACTTCCTCTATTATATATTTAGCTCTTTGGTTGTTTTCCTAGTGAGCTGTCTGTTTGCTTCCAGCCTTCCAGCCAAAAAATGAATGTGTGCAAATCATCAGCTCAGTACTCAGTGCTTGGGACCTACAAGCAGCTGTTTTATATATTTTGAAACCCACCCGCTCTAGGGCTCAGGCTGGGTCTGTCTCTTGCCTCCATTTGCATGTGGCTGGACAGGTGCTATTCCAGCTAGAGCTATCTACGGCCTTGCACCGCCATTCTCTCCAACGACCACCCCCATAACTGCCCTTCTCCACCTGCTAAGGTAGCTAACAAGCAGACTAAGCAAGTTCTTAGGGCAGCAGCAATCCAGAGAGAAAGTAAAAGATATTTGAATTAACCAGGTAGCTACCCTGGGAGGAATTTTTACATTTATATGGTGGCTTCCTGTAGTCTTTATTTTGAATTACACACGGTGGTGTGGGGACACATGAATCTTAATATTTCTGAGTCACGGGGACGCTAATGTCATCATCAGGCCCCGCTCTCTAGTGCCCTACAGCTTGGATTTTGCCATTCCCCACTCCGCAGCATTAATGTAACTCAAAGAGGCCAATTCTGGTAGAATCTGGGACACACTGAGCCTCCATTTGCATGAATATGAACCATTTAGCTCCTTTCAATCCCGCATGGCCCCAATTACCTTAGGAAATTGTCTAAAAGTCAGTATGTCCAGTCTTTAGAGCCAAATGATAAAACCAAATGATAATTTGGTGATGGTTTGGAATCTTTCTTTTCATAGAGTTAATGAACCCCAAAGCATATATGGTTACCTTTTCACACACACACACACACACACACACACACACACACAAGCACTGCAGGACTCCTACCTCTCAGGTCTTCTAAAGAACGTATGTGCATATTTTAATTAGGTCCCACAAGACGCGCTATATAAAAAGGACGTTGATTATTTGTTATTTTAAGACCTGGGAGGTGCCATGTAACCCAGCTCTCCCTAAACCCATGAAGAGCAGTTTGCACATCAAGGTGGGGAAAGCCCGCCATCAGTGTGTCCCTGGCCACGGACTGGATGGGCAGCTGCTGTGTGTGTGTGTGGTTTTCTGTCCCAGGCAGCACCAAAGGGTGAAAAACCCTTGAAAAGATCTGGGGTTGGTTTGGCTGCTGGTAGATATCATCAAATACCGCATGAGTGCTTGACTTAAAACACCTGGATATAGCAAAAATACGTAAATTTGCACAGAAAAATACGTAAACCAGGGGGAGAGTGTACATCTTTCAGAGGCTTTACAACAACACTCTTTAAAGAAAAAAAACTTACATTCCCTAGAGCATTTAAAACACAGTTTAGGTTTTATGTGTTAATTTATACATGGCTTTTATGAATAATTTGGGGGGAAAATAAAACTATATGCAGAAGACCTAATGATTTGGTTTGCAGTGAGAATGTTAAAATGATATTTTCAGAGTTCAAACAACCAGTACATGCCCTCACCCCCAGGACCCCACCTTTACATATTCTTTGCCCGTCAGCTTTGTGCTGGGCAGGCAGGAAGGGACAGAAGTCGCAAGGTCTACTGACATTATGTGCCTCCTTCTCCTCTTGCCCTGACAGGAAGAAATCATGGGCCTGGGATTTTGTAAACACGAGGTTCTTGCTCAATGCCCTAGGGAAGGTAAACCCAAGGCTGGCGCGGGGAAGGCTCCTCCCCGTTTCCAAAACTGGACAGTCAGGCCTAGTTTGAACCACAGGATCCAGCTGCCCCAGAGTAAGCCTGGGTGCCACACTGTGGCCACATCAAAGCAAAACACACCAGCAGTTTGGGGACATTTCTCCAGCAAGCTTTGGATGGAAATGTGAGTGGGAAGAACAGCTGTGACGGCCCCAACCCTTGCCATCCAGGTTCCTGGTCACCTTAGGGTTCCAAGATAAACTGTCCCCCCATCCCCCTCTGTGGTTTCAAATTGGCTTTTGGAGACAAAGGGTGTGTTCAGCTTCATGCATGAATGAAGAGCATATGGAGAAGCAAGCCTCTCTGACCGCTGGGAGCCTCACTTCCCCATGCGACTTCTCTCCCACGCCCCTCACAAAAAGCCCTCCGCCAAAAAATCAATCTCCTGGTCTTTACATCAGAGGCTGCCAAGCGTGAGCCATGACGGGGGCTCTGATCAGCGAACAGGGCCTGAGCAGCCGGAAGGAGAGAGCTGCTCTTTAAAAGCTTTTAAATGCTGTTATATTTTTAAAACCACTTACTGAAGAGGCGAGTTATTTCCTACTCCTCCTTCCCCAGAAGCACAGCCATTAAGGTTACCTGGAAACCTGTCCAGGAAGCATGTGGCAAACAGCAGCCATGCAATAGAAACATCCCCAGCCGTCCTCTACCCGGAGATGCTATCAGCAAGGTCACACGTGAGGGGAGGTGGGGCGGGAACCCTAACCAGCGCCTGGCCTGGCCTGGCTATCTGTGGGGCTGTCTGGCTCCTGGTGCATTTGGGAAGGGGCTTGGTTGCTAGCTGAGTTAGAGATGAGAGAGAGAGCTGAAGACCACTCCATGGGAGAGGAGGAACGCGGCTGAGAAGGCACTGCGTCTGCTCTGGGGGAGCTTGCAATCTGGTGGGCTCGTGGTGTCCTCGGACAAGGACACGAGAACAATTTCTTTTTTAGGTTCCAGAAGCACAATAATGTAGCATGAAGAAATGTGTGGTAGGAGGCAAGAAGAGTTCACAGGGAAGATAATTTTGAATAAGGTCTTGAGAGACAATGAGAACAGCAAAGAGGACATGAAACAAAATAGCCAGAAGGTGCGTGTTGGTGGGTGGGAAATTCCGTGTTTATTTTGATATTTTAATTTGTATGATGGTACCAGTGGGAAGGGGAGATGAGTTCTCTGTTCTCTTCGTAACCTTAGCTCCAGACTTTCGAAAAAAGTCCTTCATGTTATGAAAGCACTTTCTGCTGGGTTTGCTTTCTTCTTCTTCTTCTTTTGCTGTTTCTAATGTGTATTTCCAACCAACACCCTTTCTGTGTCAGATGCGGTGATAAACTTTGTAATTATAGAGGAGATGCGAAGCTGTGACTCAGCTGTTTCACCGGCAGCTCTGCCACAGACGCAGGGCTCCGAGCTCCAGCTGGCATGGAAGGAGCAGCGAGAGCAAACGGTGCCTGAACACTGGCTGCGCCCGTTCCCTTCAGCTTTACCCCACAATACATCCTTTTTCCGATTCAGCGCGAAGAAAGGTAACTAATGAAACACCTGTCATTCTGGAAGATGAGCTACCTGCAAAACTTGTGGGAATCCGCTGCAGCCAATAAGCCAATCTGGGACAATTCCCGGGCTTTCCACTCAACAGTTACAAACAGTCCTACCAGGGGCATCAGGGCGTCTGCGTGAGTCAGTGAAACATGGTCACAGATACTTGAGCAAACATGGAGAATTAGACACTAAAAATATAGACAGGAAATCGCCACAAGGCAAACAACCCCCAGGAAGGGAAGAGGGGTGTGTGATAAAGCCTGGCTGACATGCCAGACGCCTCTCAAATTACGTAAAACCAACGCTGTCAACTGAGAATATTGAGCAATGTTCTAGCCAGTCTCCCAGCCGGCGTGTTTCACAATTGCCCGATTCACCAGGCACCATCACCCCGGAAGCACACTCACCTAGCACTGGGGACCATGCCATCGTCTTGGCAAGCCTTCTCGAACCGTAGGAGGTCCTCCACCTGAGCATGTCTGAAAACGGAATAAGGCATTTATCAGACCTGCATCCGACCGTTCCCAGTGACCTCATCCAGGATAAGAGGCAGGAGTTTAAAGACACGAATTGGAAGTCAAAAGCCTTAGTTGCACCCCCGACATACTACAGTCTTGGAAAATTTACTGAAGTCCCCTGTGAGTCTCAGTTTCCCCATCTCCAAAATGATGTAAATCTGCCTTAACTATTCTACAAAGTCAGGTATTAAAAGCGCCACACCAAAGCCAGTTTCCCACGTACTAGGGTCATGTACAGACAGCAGCTTGGCGGGACTCGGTCTTCCTGGGGGTTTTGCCTCCCTGTCCCCTGATGCACTGGATCCCGCCAGGGTCTGTTGCTTAGCAAAGTGTCCGTTTGCAATTGTTTCCCCCTCACATAAAACATGTGACACACAAACACACACACGGGTAAAGAAGCAGAATCGTTTTCTTTAACCCCTGTGTTTCTCTGAGTGAGGAAGAAGAGGGTAGAATTTACATCACACGCCAAGAATGACTCACAACATGTCATACATCCACGAGGATATATTGCACATATGAGCATCTTCCTGTGTGACCTGAGGGGCAGGGATGGGGGTAGGGAGGAGTTTAGTGGGACAAAGCTAAACTCGGCGAGACTTGGTTTTCGAAGTGTTTGCTGTTACTTTGTTTACTTGCTCAGCCAACGTCCCTGTCCTTGTGTCTGAAAGGTACTCGATGCATGTACTCACGTCCGTCCTGCTGGCCCCCATCCAACTCCACTAAACTTTGGTGACTAAAGCAAGAGGTCAGCAGGGCAGCTGGAGACCAACCCCCAACCCGGGCCTGGAAGGAAAAGAGGCCACAGTTTCCTCCCTTCCCTTCCTCGAGACCAAAACCACAAAAAGAGATGAAAGCACAAGGAATTCACGTAGGCACTGCGCTTTCTGGAGGGGGACTTTGAGGGGA
Organism: Murina feae; assembly: GCA_004026665.1. Taxonomy (NCBI): domain Eukaryota; kingdom Metazoa; phylum Chordata; class Mammalia; order Chiroptera; family Vespertilionidae; genus Murina; species Murina feae. The sequence continues at coordinate 5,080 of PVJC01037007.1, read as the reverse complement.
CAAGGCTTGAGGTTTACAAAGTGAGAATGGGTGGTGGCTGTCAGCAGAAAGAAATCCTGGGGAGACAATGAGCTGAAGCTAGGAATGGGAAAGCAGGGAGCTGCCCCTGGGCCCATTTCCCTCTAAATGTGGCCGAGAGGAGTCGGCAGCAGCACGTAGACAAAGGCAGGTAAGAGAATCACCTGTGGGGGCCCTGGGCCGCTCCCGATGTGCCTTCCAGCTCAGGCCGCCGTTCTCCTCCCTCTCTGTGGGCGGACAGACGGAAGGCTTCCCCAGACCCCCTTCCTCCTCCCAAGTGAATGCTCTGCAGGGGCTTCACCTGATGGGAATTCAGGTTTATTCAGCCTCCTTCTTGCTCACTCGCTCAAACCCTTCCAAACTCTGCCAGAACCATTGTTTCTTTCCAGTTCTAACTCCACCGCATCATCTGCCCCCCAATACCAACATTTGGACATAATTCTCAGAACAGACGGACTCCGGTCACCTACAGCTGTTTTTCTGTATCAAACGCTCTGGGCCTGGGCCGGTCTCCCTTCACTTCCTCTTCACCTTCATGCCTCGCTCCGGTGACTTGGTCCAGTCATCCTTTCCATGAATAATCCCCTCCGAGGCTTCCTGCCAGGAAAGTATTTTGCAAGTTTCACTTGTAAATATATATCTACTTCTACACGGCATCGGTTTACACATGTAAATAATACATACGCTTAACCAATTTTTATAGCCAAGAGCAGCAAAAGCCTCAGAGAAGCAGTCTGTCCCAAGGTGCTCGGGAAGCTCCAGCCCCTCAGTCAGCACGCGCGCTCGGGCGACCTGACAGCTGGCGGGAGGGGACGGGCCGGGAGGGGACGGGCAGTGCTGACGCTGCTTTACAGAAAGTGCATCTGAGTCACGGCAAAAGCCTGACGTTTCCCAGGAACTCATTCTGCCTGTAAAGGCCCCAGAATCAATGGGGAGGAAGCGCGGACTCTCCGGGCAGGCAGAAGCACCTCGCTTCCCAGGGTGCGGTGACGCCAGAGCCCTGCTGCTTCCGACAAAGACCCGGTCCAGCCGGTGTGTCACCGCTGGCGTTCGCCCGGGCCGCGGCCCCGCGGGGGTGCGCGCAGCCCCGCTTCCCCGCTGCCCAGCAACCGGCCTCCTCGGGGGACAAAGGCGGAGAGCCTGGTCCACGTGGGGGCGCAGCGCCACCTGCTGGACCCCGCGCGATCGAGCAGCCGCCTGGAGTGGACCTCGGAGGCCAAGAAGTCCCAGCAGTGAGCCAGCGCCCTGTTTGCTTGCAGGCAACACCCAGGCCCGACTGGAAGAACAGACACAGTAGCAGAAACATGCATCCTTTGTCCAAAACCACCCACGTGATCTTTCCCTCACGACAGCACGCGGTGGGGTGTGTGTGCACGTGCATGTGTGTGGAGGTGGTTGTGCATCGGGGTGTGTCTGTATGTAACCTCTCAAAGGTAGGAAAAGGGGTGCCCTGTAACTCCCCTTGTGGGATGGGTAAGGAATGCTGCAGTTGACAGACTGTCACATCAGTTATGCCACTGAATCAGACCCCCACTGCTCTGTCCAAGTAGAGGAAACAGCCTCAACCACATGAACTGGCAGCACCTTAGCTCTCCCAGAATTACTCATAACCTCATCACCTTGGAGAATGACAACTAACCAATGCACTTTCCCCCTTTTCAAAAGACTTCACCCGCATGGCAACAGAGACAGTCAGCACCCCCAGCCAGGCAGACGGGCCCTCGGTGTGGAGACGAAGGCTCTGTCTGAGATGAAGACAACGCCAGCCAGCTGTGGGAAGAGAAGACTGAAATCAAACCCCGCTGGCTTCCATGCAGCTGTGGTGGGGAAGTCAGAGAACACACGAGCAGGCGTGCGTCGGTGTTTGCCAGAACTTCCTTGGCTCTTTAGAGAGGAGCTCACGTGGGTCACAATCACCCGGTGATTCCCTGCCTGAGAGGCTACTAACCTACCACCAGGGACGTTTCTGAAGCGGAGGCCTGGGAGACGAGGCCCGGGTAGGTGTTCAGTGACAGGCACCACCGCTTTGTCCACGTGGAAGTGTTTGCTGACAGTTCTAGGAACACCAGTGACCAACAGGTCGATGCTTTCGGATTTTCCTGACGATTGAATAATAAAAACTACCAGATGGCGAGGGCTTACCTTGCCAGGCAGTAGGCTAAGTGCTTTATTTTCTTTTTCTTTTTTTCATCTAATCCTCACAACCGCTCCATAAGATACGCAGTATGATCAGCCTTCTTTACCGATGAGGACGCTATAGCCCAGAGAGGTTAAGTGGCCTGCCTAAGGACACACAGCTCAGAGGAATATAACTAGGACTCAAGCCCAGGTCTCTTTGGCCCAAAGACTGTGCTCCTGATGTTTATTGCTTCCCAGTTATTTGTACCCTGCTAGACCCTGAACTATGGTATATTTTACTGCGTATTTCAGGGCCAAAGTGACTCATCAGCCACGTGACACCAGTTATTTTCACTGACCCCTGAGTATGAAAGCAAGGCTTCCGGACAGAGCTTTCGTTCACTTTGTTTTGAGCTAGGACAACAGACTGGGGAGTGGTTGGGACACATAGTTCTGGGTCAGAGGTCAGGGGACAGCCTGAACAATGACAGCAAAACAAACAAGACCTGCACAGTAGCTCTCAGTGCTGTGTGGGGACCCGCAGGCTGAGGCTGGTGCACATGTCTCTGAATGGGACGACGAGGTCTGAGGGTGGCCTGGCCCATCCGAGGGCAGCTGGGGAGGATGAGGAAAGCACGGTCCTGGATTCAGCTTCCAGTTCTGCCACATATCAGCTGTGGGACTGTGGGCAGACACAGGGAGCAGCCGACAGCAGCGTCATCTCTGAGATTGCAGGGCTTCTCCCTGCAAGTGGCAAAAATGACAGCTACTACACTGAGCTGTTGTGGGCAGTGTGAACCATCATAGGAGAAAGTGCTGCCATGCTCTGGGCTCTGTAGAGATTGAGCTTCATGGTTATCAGTTCCACAGAGAATGAAGGTCGATTATCCTCTTTAATTCTGGACTGCACTCACATGAGACATGACAAGGGGATATTATCCTTGCAGTCTTGCCCTCTCGTGAATGCTTTCTCGACAGATTTACATAGTTTGAAGTTTCCATGAGGCAGTTGACCTGAGCGGGTAATCAGTGACACGCTCATCACAGCTATCCTGTGCAGCCAAAGTCACGCTCACCAATACCAGCGCTCTTTTCCCTAGTAAGCCAGCCGTCCTGCGGGCAAAGGAAACTCCAGCAGTGCCCATGGTCCACAGAGGATAGGTTCCCAGTGGATCCCTGAAACCACAGAGAGTACTGGGCCCTGTACAGGGAAGGACACAAGTAGGCTTACAGTGGGGAGTATGTGAAACACAGAGTTTATTCTTATATCTTTATTTATTAACTAGTGGCCCAGTGCGTGAAATTCGTGCATGGGGTGCAGGGGGTGGGGGTGAGGTGTCCCTCAGCCCGGCCTGCACCCTCTCCGATCTGGGACCCCTCGGTTTAGGCCCAATTCCACAGGACCGGCAGTCAGACATCCCTCTCGCAATTCGGGACCACTGGCTCCTAATAGCTCACCTGCCTGCCTGCCTGATCATCCCTAACCACTGTGCCTGCTGGCCTGCTCACCCCCAACTGCCTCCCCCTGCCAACATTTTTGCCCCCAAATTGCTCCCCCTGCCAGCCTGCTTACCCCCAACTGCTCCCCAACTTCCCTCCCCTCCTGGCCTGATTGCCCCTAACCACCTCTGCCTCAGCCCCGCCACCATGGCTTTGTCCAGAAGGACGTCTGGAAGGTCTCCGGAAGGTCTCCTGGTCTAATTAGCATTTAACCCTTTTATTAGTATAGATTATTGTATTATTTCCATATGAACAATTGGAAACCTAGTTTGCCCCACCCTGTATATACTATTTCTCCTATACATACGTATCTAAACTAATAAAAGCGGAATAGTAAAATTAACTGTTTCTCCGGGATGCCCACAGCCAATCAGAACGGCTGTATGCAAATTAGCCCAGCCAACATGGCGGCCGCCACTCAGGGACCTGAGTAAATGTTTAGGCAGCATCTGTTGCAGCAGGAGCGAGAGCGAAACTACCTGCTCGCTGGCTCCTTAGCCTTTGGCCTGAAGCAAAAACGCACATTTGCAACAATTAAGTTTAACAATTGTTTCATTATAGAAGCCGCCTTAAAGGAACAGCATCAATTATAGGAAACCTGCGTCCAGCTGGCCTTGCTGGGACGTTGGGTCAATGGGAGCTGTGGGCAGCCTGAAAGCCCCTCACCCAGGCTGGTCAGGCACACCAGCAGGTGGGACGTCCCCCGAGGGGTCCCAGACTGAGAGAGGACACAGGCCGGGCTGAGGGACCTCCCAAGTGCACAGAGCGGCTGCAGGGCGGGACAGCGCAGGACCCAGGACCCGTGAGTGGGAAAGAGGCGGCAAGGTTGGAGGGCACCGGGAAGCGGGTAAGAGGCGGCAGGGTTGCAGGGCATTGGGAAGCGGGAAAGAGGCGGCAGGGTTGGCAGCCTGCTTGGTGGGCTTCCCAGGCCCTTGGAGGGGCATCGAGGAGCGGGTAGGAGGCGGCAGGGGGTCAGCAGCCTGCTTGGTGGGCTTCCCAGGCCCCTTGCAGGGCACCAGGAAGTGGGAAAGCAAGGTGGCAGGCTGGGGAGTGGGAAAGAGGCAGCGGGACGGTCTCGGCCTGCTTGGCAGCTGCCCAGGCCCTTTGCGGGGCACCGGGGAGCGGGAAAGGAAGGCAGCAGGGGACCGGTGAGTGGGAAAAAGTCAGTGGCCTGCTTAGCGGCTCCCCAGGCCCTTTGGGGGCCACTGGGGAGCGGGAAAGCAAGCTCTTGGAGGCTAGAGTCCTGCTTGGTGGCTCTCCAGACCCCTTCCGGGGATCAGGGAGCAGGAAAAGGCTGGCCTGACCACGAGGCGGGGTTTTCCCTGCTTTCTGGTGGCTGGAGGAAGATGGGCAGTAGGCAAGCTTGGGAGGCAGGCCGCACCCAGCCCTGGTCACAGCTCAAAAAAGAGAACAACATGCAGGGGAGAGCAAGAGTCTGAGAGAT
>PVJC01037006.1:0-17417 GCA_004026665.1 Murina feae | reverse complement strand
CCCCCCCCCCCGCTGCCTCTTTCCCGTCCCCTGTCCCACCACCTTGCTTTCCCGCTCCCCGGTGCCCTGCAAAGGGTCTGGGAAGCACACTAAGCAGGCTACTGATCCCCTGCTGCCTCTTTCTCGCTCTCTGATGCCCCTCCAAGGTCCTGGACAGCTGCCAAGCAGGCCACCGACCCCCTGCCACCTCTTACCCACTCCCCAATGCCCCGCAAAGGGCCTGGGAAGCCCACCAAGCAGGCCGCCGACCCCCTGCCGCCTCTTACCCGCTTCCCGGTGCCCCACAAAGGGCCTGGGAAGCCCACCAAGCAGGCTGCCTACCCCCCGCCGCCTCTTACCCGCTTCCCGGTGCCCTCCAACCCTGCCGCCTGTTTCCCACTCAGGGTCTTGGGTCCTGTGCTGTTCTGCCCTGCAGCCACTCTGTGCACTCAGGAGGTCTCTCAGCCCGGCCTCTGCCCTCTCACAGTCTGGTACCCCTCGGGGGATGTCCTCCTGCTGGCGTGCCTGACCAGCCTGGGTGAGGGGCTGATGGCTGTCTCCAGGCTGGCCAAGCCCCCCAGGAACATCCCTCACCCCATTGGGTTGTGGCCAGCCTGGGTGAGGGGCTTTAAGGCTGCCCACAGCTCCCATTGACCCAACATCCCAGCAAGGCTGACTGGTCGCAGGTTTCTGGAGTTTGTTTATCTTCTATAATTGATGCACTGTTCCTTTAAGGCCTGGGGTTTATCTTCTATAATTGATACACTGTTCCTTTAAGGCGGCCTACTACTAAGGAAGCCTCCTCTCTGCTTCACCTCACAGCGTCTATAATGAAATAATTGTTACTTTTACTGGTAAGGCCCAGGCTGCTCTTTCCTTAAGCTCCCGAGGATTCTATGATTGTTATATTGTTTCAAATCTGTGTTTCCCTAGAGCCAGTTTAAGCGGAGCGGGCGCAGCTTCACTTTCGCTCCTGCCTCAATGGAAACTGCCGTTTACTCAGGACCGTGAGTGGCGGCCTCCATGTTGGCTGGGATAATTTGCATACAGTCGCTCTGATTGGCTGGTGGGCATGGCTTACCCTGTCTCAGAGAAATGGTTAATTTTACTATTTCGCTTTTATTAGTATATATATATATATATATATATATATATATATATATATATATATATTATAGTATATAGTATATATATATATATATATATAGTATATATATAGTATATATATACTATATATATAAAGTATATATATAAAGTATATATATAAAGTATATATATAGTATATATATATAGTATATATATAGTATATATATAGTATATATATAGTATATATATAGTATATATATAGTATTATATATATATATATATATATATATATATATATATATATATATATATATATACTAGGGGCCCCGTGCACAAAATTTTGTGCACTCGGGGTGGAGGGGGTCCCTCACCCTGGCCTGTGCCCTCTCACAGTCTGGGACCCCTCAGTGGATATCCTATGATGGCCCCAGTCTGCCAGGCTCCTTCTGTGTGTGTGTGTGTGTGTGTGTGTGTGTGGCCACTGGGGACCTGCCCCCAGCCACATCTGAGGCTCGGAGCAGTCCTCCTGTGTGTGTCTACCTGCCGGGGTCCTGCCCCCAGGCACATCGTGGAGGCTTGGAGCAGGCACTCCCTCTATGTTGATCTCTCAGACTCTTGCCCTCCCCTGCATGTTGTTCTCTTTTTTGAGCTGTGGCCAGGGCTGGGTGCTGCTTGCTTCCCAAGCTTGCCTACTTCCCATCTTCCTCCAGCCACCAGAACGCAGGGAAAACCCCGCCTTGTGGTCAGGCCAGCCTTTTCCTGCTCCCTGATCCCCGGAAGGGACCTGGGAAGCCGCCAAGCAGGTTACCGACTCTTTTCCACTCACCCGTCCCCTGCTGCCTTCCTTTCCCACTTCCCGGTGCCGCCAAGGGGTCTGGGGAGCTGCCAAGCAGTACCCTGACTCCTGCAGCCTTGCTTTCCCGCTCCCCAGTGCCCCGCAAAGGTCCTGGGCAGCCACCAAGCTGGCCGAAATCTCCCCACTGCCTCTTTCCCACCCCCCAGCCCGCCACCTTGCTTTCCCACTTCCTGGTGCCCTGCAAGGGGCCTGGGAAGCCCACCAAGCAGGCCACTGACCCCCTGCTGCCTCTTTCCCACTCCCCGATGCCCCTCCAAGGGCCTGGACAGCTGCCGAGCAGGCCGCCGACCCTCTGCCACCTCTTACCCGCTCCCCGATGCCCTGCAAAGGGCCTGGGAAGCCCACCAAGCAGGCTGCCGACCCCCTTCCACCTCTTACCCGCTCCCCGATGCCCCGCAAAGGGCCTGGGAAGCCCACCAAGCAGGCTGCCGACCCCCTGACGCCTCTTACCCGCTTCCCGGTGCCCTCCAACCCTGCCGCCTCTTACCCGCTTCCTGGTGACCTCCAACCCTGCCGCCTCTTTCCCGCTTCCCGGTGCCCTTCAACCCTGTAGCCTCTTTCTGTCTCACTGGTCCTGGGTCCTGTACTGTTCTGCCCTGCAGCTGCTCTGTGCACTCGGGAGGTCCCTCAGCCCCTCCTGTGCCCTCTCGCAGTCTGGGACCCCTCTGGGGATGTCCACCTGCTGACGTGCCTGACCAGCCTGGGTGAGGGGCTTTAAAGCTGCCCACTGCTCCCATTGACCCAATGTCCCAGCAAGGCTGGCTGGATGCAGGTTCTGGGGTTTATCTCCTATAATTGATGCTGTTCCTTAAGGGCTGGAGTTTGTTTATCTTCTATAATTGATGCTGTTCCTTTAATGGCTGGGGTTTGTTTCTCTTCTATAATTGATGCTGTTCCTTTAAGGCGAGGCCTTTTACTAAGGAAGCCTCCTCTGCCTCACCTCGTGGCTTCTATAATGAAACAATTGTTACTCTTAGACTCAGACCTGGCTTCAGCTCGTTATGTAGCAAATGTGTTGCAAATGTGTTGCAAATGTGTTTTGCTTCAGGCAAGGCTAAGCGAGTGGAGCGCAGGTAGTTTCCCTTTCGCTCCTGCTGCAACGGATGCTGCCTAAACATTTACTCAGGTCCGTGAGTGGCAGCCGCCATGTTGGCTGGGTTAATTTGCATACAGTCGCTCTGATTCGCTGTTGGGCGTCCCGGGGAAACAGTTAATTTTACTATTCCGCTTTTATTAATTTAGATGTTTCTGTGCAGTATATAGTTGTAGTTATTTTGCATTTTGATTCAGAAATATCATTTTCAACAAAACAGCATGGCCCAGTGGTTGAGCGTTGACCTGTGAACCAGGAGATCACCAGTTTGATTTCTGGTCAGAGCACATGCCGGAGTAGTGGGCTAGATCACCAGTGTGGGGCATTCTGGAGGTAGCTTATCAATGATCCTCTCTCACCATTGATGTTTTGAACTCTCTCTTTCTCCATTTCTCTCTAAGATCAATAAAAATATATTTAAAAACTAAAAGAAATAACTTAAATTTTTCAGAATTCTCAGTGAAAATAATTTGAAAGAATTACACAAGGATTCATTTGAAGGCCTGCTATTCTTCAAATATTAGTAAATTAATTACAAATTGTATTTATTTATAAGTTTTTAGTTATATGTAAAATAAAGAATGGGTTCAAATGAGATAATCTCTACAATTTCTGCCAGGAATATAATTCTACAATTCTATAAGTTGTGTAGTGCACCAGCTCATCTCTAGCATTTAACATCTCTGATGCATTTTTAATTTTTATAATCATACAGACAAGAAAAACTTCTTACTTATAGAGGAAAAGTGGTAATGAGGTCTGAATTATTATACGCAACCATATGAGCCTTGTTATATAAGTGTTCATATGACATCTGCTTATATTTATATTTAGGGACCATGAATCAAATTGGGTTTATGGTGTGTGTTTTTACAATCTATAATTATTTTTACACTTTTGAATGGCTGTAAAAGAAGAGAGGACTTCAGCTTAACTGCTAATTGTCTTCTATAAGTCAATAAAATATAGAACACTTGCATTAATTTAAATACCATTAACTCAGATTTTTTTGATAATACACCAGTAATCTAAATTAGATGAACATTTATACATTAAATGTTTAATTAATCACATGAGTTATGTAAACTGTATTATTAAGAACATATTAAGTTAACAAGAGAGCAGACTGGTGTTACCGATTTCAATGTAGGAATTGTTATACTAATATTAAAAATAAATGTTTAAAATGATGCTTAAGACCTAGCTGATCCGGCTCAGTGGATAGAGAATGAAGGGTCCCAATTTTGATTTTGGTCAAGAGCAGGTGCCTGGGTTACAGGTTTGATTCCCTAGTATAGGGTGTACAGGAGGCAGCCAATCAATGTTTCTCTCTCATCATTGGTCTTTCTATCTCCCTCTTCCTCTCCCTCTCTGAAATCAATAAAAAATAGTTAAAAATAAAAAAAATAAAATGATGGTTAAGCCCAGCCAATATAGCTAAGTGGTTGAACACTGACCCATGAACAAGGGGGCCATGATTTGCTTCCTAGTCAGGGCACTTGCCTGGGTTTCAGACTCAATCCTGGGGGCGATTCTCTCTCATTATGTTTCTCTCTCCCTCTCCCTCTCCCTTTCTCTCTCCGAAATCACTAAAAATATAATTTAAAAATGATGGTTAAGTGATATAGTAAGAAATTTCTACATAAGTAAATATATCAAGAATGCCCATATTTTACTAATTACAAGATAATAATATCTTCATCGTCCTTGTCAAAGATGAAATGCTTGCCTAATAATTCTATTTATTGAGATATAAGGAGATGTTCTTTTCTTTTTTAAAAATATTTTTTATTGATTTTTTACAGAGAGGAAGGGAGAGGGATAGAGTTAGAGACACCAATGAAAGAGAAACATTGACCAGCTGCCTCCTGCACACCCCCTACTAGGGATGTGCCCACAACCAAGGTACATGCCCTTGACTGGAATTGAACCTGGGACCCTTCAGTCCACAGGCCGACGCTCTATCTGCTGAGCCAAACCGGCTAGGGCAAGGAGATGTTCTTTTCTATAAAAACTCAATTATTATCCTTTGTCCCTGGCAACTAGAGCCTTGTATATCATTAATCCTTATTAAGCTAATTAATGGTGTTCTTTAGCAAATTGATTATTTTTGGCTTAGGGAAGTGATTATAATGAGCCTCATATGACACTAAAAATAGCCCTTTGGATTATCACACCTTTCAAGGAAAAACCACTTTTGTAATGATCTTGGGTACCTCCGCTATCTGGGTTCTAAGCCTTACAAACAGTCTGGAGGAAGATAAATGAGATAACTACACTGCTCAATAGATTAGGTCATTCATTACTTCTACTGTGAAATACACTATAAGCTAATTAGTTCATTTTAGTGTAAGTATTCTCATTCATTAAAAAAATGCCAATCAATAAATAAGTTAGCTCTAGCTGGTTTGACTCAGTGGATATGGTTTTGGTCTGCAGACTGAAGGGTCCCAGGTTTGATTCTGGTCCAGGACACCTGCCCAGGTTGTGGGCTCAATCCTCAGTAGCAAGCATGCAGGAGGCAGCCAACCAATGATTCTCTCTCATCATTGATGTCTGTGTCTCTCCTTCTCCCTTCCTCTCTGAAATCAATAAAAATATACTATAAAAATAAACTAGTTAAAAAAGAATAAGCTAGGTGCTGTACCTAGTACTGTATACACAAAGATAGATAAGTCAGGGTCCTACCCTTCTAGTAACTCATGATCCTACAGGAAAAATAAAAAAAAGCTCAAACCATAGTGTACAAGTCCTTATGTTTAGTACACTGCCACATCAGTGGCAGATGTCCTCTCTGTAGCAATAATATTTTTTTTTTCTGTATGATTGTCTCTCTTTGTATTGCCTAAGTCACACAGAACTCAGATATTTGGCTGAGTACGCCTGCGTACTTTTTGTTTTTCTAGAGACCGATCCTCATTTCCTCTTCATTTTTGAAGCTTTTTGAGTTGAATAGCTATAAAACAGGAAGCTCAGGCAAAATCTATTTAGATCAAACCATTAATCTATGCAGCCTTTATGATAGACACCTTGAAAAACTTTCTCATGTTTAGCATTCAGTACTTTCTTCTGAGTTTTATGAGACAGTTGACCAAGATTTACAATCTTATATAATAAAAGAAAAACATGAAAATCAACTGTACTCCACTATGCTCAAGCAATACCCACAAACCAATCAGGAGCAAGTATGCAAATTAACCCAACTATGCTGGCAGAGGCCACAGAACTGGAGCGAGGAATCTTGGGTTGCCCCGAGTGATGGAGGAAGCCAAACTTCCTGCCGGCCCTGCTTGGTCCTGAGCTCCGCTCGAGGCTACAAAGTTCCAATTATAGAAGACAAATAAATCCCCCCAAAAAAGGAAAAATGGAAAGGCTGGGAACTTTGGTCACCAGGGAGTATGGCCAGCCTGAAAACGGCCATCAGTCCCTCACTCAGGTTGGCCAGGCACCCCAGCAGGACTCCCCCACCCTGAAGGGGGTGTGGCCAGCCTGCAAACAGCCATCAGCTCCTCACCCAGGCTGGCCAGAAACCCCAGCAAGACCCCCCCCCCACCCTGATCTGGGACACCTTTTAGGTCAAACCAGCCAGCCCCCACCCATTCACCAGAACTCTATCCTATATAATAAAAGGGAAATATGCAAATTGACCCTAGCAGCAGAATGGCTAGGAATTACTGGGAATGACTGGTCACCATGACACACATTGACCACCGGGGTGCAGATGCTCAGTGCAGGAGCTTCCCACTGGTGATCAGTGTGCTCCCACAGGGGTAGCTCTGCTCAGCCACAAGCCAGGCTGACAGCTGCCAGCACAGCAGCTTTGGTGACGGGAGCCACTCCCACCTCCTCAGCAGCACTAAGGATGTCCCACTGCAGCCTAGGCCTGCTCCTTACTGGTGAGTGGACATCCCCCGAGGGCTCCTGGGCTACCAGAGGGAAGTCTGATTGCCAGCTTAGGCCTGATGTCCTGGGGAGCGGGTCAAAGCCTACAGGTGGATATCCCCTGAGGGTTCCCAGACTGCAAGAGGTCACAGGCCAGGCTGAGGAATGCCCCCCAAGTGCACAAATTTTTGTGCACTGGGCCACTAGTTGTAAATATAAATGTATAGGCTTTAAAGGTATGGATGTTAAATTGATAATAACTTAAATTTCAAATGTTTTCCTTAATTTCCTTTAACTTTAAAGATAACATCTTTTAGGAAGTATATCTACTAAGAAAAAACTTTCCAAATGGAAATTAAGGCAACAAGATGACTGTATGCCTTTCAAGTATATTGGGAAATTGTCTAAAAGGCCCACCTCAGGACTCCTTTTATCTGGGGCAGGGGAAGTGGAATGAACTTTTGATTGATGCTCTATTTACTATTGATCAGGCCACAGACTTTGTGTACTGACATGTTAACTGGTAAATTTTGTCCAGCACAGACACAAATGTGTGAGGGTTTTTTTTTTGTTTGTTTATTTGGTTTTTGTTGTTTTGTTTGGTAGAAAATATAATTGCAAAAGTTATATTGCAATATTGAATATTACTTTATTTTTCTTTAAGTTAAACAAATTTCAGAATGCCATCCCCAACTAACTGCATAAATCTCTGTTCCTCGGATGATAGTTAGAATTAGTTCTATGGTTCCCTCATTAACAGGTTAAGTACATCTTTGACATATATGCAACCTGAAAATTTGAATGAGTCATGTTTTTTAAAGTTTTTCTTTATTGTTTAAATTCTTACTTGCTATTTTTCCCCATTGACAGTGGAAAGGAGGTGGGGAGGGAAGAGAGATGAGAGAGAGGGAGAGAGAGAGAGAGAGAGAGAGAGAGAGAGAGAGAGAGAGAGAGAGAGAGAGAGAGAGAGAGAGAGAGAGAGAGAGAGAGAGAGAGAGAGAGAGAGAGAGAGAGAGAGAGAGAGAGAGAGAAACATCAATATGAGAGAGATACCTCCTGTATTCACCCCATCAGGTCAGGATCAAACCTGCAAAAGAGGTACTGCTTTTGAATGGAAGTTAAAACTAAGACCCCTTAGTGTGAGGACCTACATTCTAGCCATTGAGTCATGTTGGCCAGGGCTGAATGAGACATGTTTTCATCTTTTTAAAAAATGGTACTCTGATGTCTCATTTTGAAAAACACAAATCCAAAGTTCAGCAATTCCTGCATTGCTTTTTCCTCTCAAAGGTCATGTGAAGTTAAATTGGGTACCTTTTAGTAATGCAGAGCTTTTATAACCAGAACAGAACAGTAATTGTTGCTTTTGAAAAAAATAATTCAGTTCAAGAAGCTCCCAGGAGGTGAGGGAAGAAGAATGGAGATGGGTGGCTGGGACACAGTATCCCTTCTTATTAGTCAACAATTGGCTCAGTAGCTCCAATGAATCCTTCTTCAGGTTCATTACACAAACCTGAACTTCTGCGTTGTTGGGGTTGGCACAGACACACTGCCCCCTTTTGGTGGTGAAGCTGGGGAACAAGGTGGAGAAAGATGACAAGTTGAGGAGGGTTCTGCAAGTAGAAATGGGGAGCCCCATCTTGCCAGCCCTTCAGATTCTCCACTCAGCCCTGCTTGTTCCTTTCTCTGCTGCAAGAACTGTCTCCTCTCTGAGACACTCCCTCAGCCTGTGAGACGTCCTTAGTGACTCATGGGAGTTTCCTGGTGCAGACCTACTCCTGCTCTCTCCCTCCTTTCTTAACTTCCATCTTCAATGGGAACATTTCATATCTGATGCTCTGCAGGATAAGAATGAGGACACAGGCTCCCTTGACCTGGAAGGATACAAAGGATGTGACTTTTATGGGCATCCATCGATCATCAGGTCCCTCCTCCCAAGATATGGCGGGTGTGCTTGGCACTTACATGACAGCAGTCTGGGAGCATCCACTGGTCATTACAAAGTAACTTTCCATGAATATGCATTGGATTTTTCGTGGGGTATAGGTTGGGCAGCAGTCAGCAGGATGGTGAATGCCTATAATAAGACAAAAGGCAGTCTTTAGAAAAGACTATTTCCTTCCCTCTTTCAGTCCAAAGTACTGAGGAGGGTGCTAGGCACAGGGCTCAAAGGGCGTGTTTTCCTCCTCTACAGTATTTGCTGTCATCTCCTTGCTTCATACTTCCCCGGGTGGAGTTGTGCTGAGGGCACCCAGGCCAAAGATACATCAGAGCCAGGACCATTTCTCCCAGAACTGGAAGGGTTTGATGCATGCAGGAGGCATCAGAGAGCACCCTCTCCCCTAGGTGAGCCTTCCCCAGGACAGGCAGGAGGAAGTGAGGTCATCAATGGAGGAGGGACCCATGGCCTAATCTGATCTTCCCTGTAGATGTTAACCATCCTCAGCACCCTTTCTCTTTCCCCACGTCCTCTGAACAAGGCGAATGAAGGTACTGAGCAAATCTGTACCCACCAGCTGCTTTTAAATATATGCCACAACTCAACATTGACCTTCTTTAGCAAACACCTAATATTTTCATTGATTTTTAGAAGGAGAGGAAGGAATAGGGATAGAGAGACAGAAACTTAAATGTGAGAGAGGCTGCACAGCCCCTACTGGAGCTTGAGTCTGCAATCTGGGAATGTTTCCTGACCCGGAATTGAACCAGTGACCTAATGGTTTCTGGGTCAGTGCTCAGCCGCTGCATTAGACTGGCCAGGCTCAACTACCATGAGAGAGCCCTCTGGGATTCAACTGATGCATCACCATTCTTGGTTCCATTTGGGAGAAACAGACAAGAAGGAAAGAGAAATCACTGGGAGGCAGCAGTGTCTCAGTATTTCCACCTACCCCATTTCTCAGCCTAACCCCCTTCTCCCAGAATGGGAATTGAACCTGTGCCCTTTGTGTCTGAGGGCCAATGCTCTAACCACTGAGAAAACTAGCCAGGGATATATTACCTTTGCAAAACCTGAAAGATTCTGCATTTCAAAATACATCTGGAGCAGTGGTTCCCAATGATTTTTGGCCGTGCTCCACCTAAGCGTCTCTAAAATCCTGATACCAGGGTTTTTAAAATGACTCAACATATTAATATCTATAAGATAATTTAGAGCAGTGCCTTCTTGTACATTGGCACTACTAGATATTAGTTTTTAGAAATAGATAGAATGACTAGGTGGACCTAGGTGAGTCACTTGTCTAGCTTGTCCCATTTCTTCTTCAAAATGATAGTTTCACTCTACATGGTATATAATAGTTCTATCGCAGAGTTCTATGCTTCTTTCTCCAGATTTGTAATTTTAGAACAGTTCTTTTGATCTTGTACATATGGTTCTATATCAGCTAAGAGAAAGTATCAAATAATTCTGGCAATGAAAAGGGAGAGAATTGTTTCCCCAGGTGGTACAAGTTTTCTATATAGGGTTTTTCCCATGGACCAAAAGCTGCAGACAAAGGCCTATACCTACTTCTACAGCTACAGTTTTTAAACAAGTGCCAAATTCTCCTCTATGTTGCAGGAGAGTGTCCCTCTGTGTTTCCTCCCTAACTGCAAGTTACCGTTCAATTGATCCCCAGTGAGAAGGCTCATTGAACTCACCATCATCCCAGGATTCATGGGCCAGGGACCCAGGGGCAGGGGATCCAAGGGTTGCAACAAGGATGAGGACAGAGAAAGCAGCTGCAAAGTACCTTCAACTCCCCAGTGTGTAGACAGTGCTGGCCTGAGGATCTTTGGCTCTTTGCTCCCTGATGCCCTGGACTCAGCTCTGCCCTTGTGTTTATAAGAGGAGAATCAGGAAGGCACAGGGTCGAAGAATGCTATTCTTTGGCTATACTATCAACAACAGATATTTCTAAAAAAGGGAACAAGCTGGGAATAAAATAGAAAGTTGAGGGGACAATGATTTGGGCCTTCCTCTACTGCCCAATAGATATAGGCAAGATTGTCAAAATTGGTGACAAAGACCATAGCCAAGACAGGAATTACATCCTATGCGGATCATGAAAGTCCTGTAGGAAGAATCTTAATTTACTAAGCTCTGTGGATAAAACAGCCTCTCCCTTAAGTTCCCCTTCCTCTCCTTAAAGGAACTACTTACTTTCTCTTTGTAAAGGTCATGTATGAATACACTGGAGTACAATTTTTTTCTTTTTCCCAATTCCTTTTTGCAGAAAGAATACCTAGTTGACTCTTCGTTTACAGTCAACAAGAATGACCATATTTTATTAAAGATTCTTCCTTAGGAGATTTAATTAATCTTCTAAATCAGGAATTAACTACTTTCAAGTGCACAAAGAGCCTATCATCAGGGGTGATTACTAGAAGGAATGCTCTAATGTATACACCTGGCTGTGTGACTTCTCACACAGAATCTTTACCTTGGACTCCTCTCTTTGTTTCACACCTCACATTCAATCCATTGACAAATATGTTGGCTTTTCTTTGAAAAATATGTCCAGCATCTTATTATTCTTTATCACCTCCAGTCTCCACCAGGTCCAAGCCATCCTTGTCTCTCATTGAGATTCTGTCCTTGCCCCTCTTTAGTTCATCCTGCACATTGCAACCATAGTGAGTTTATTAAAAAGGAAGTTAGGTCCTAACCAGTTTGTCTTAGTGTATAGAGTGGCAGCCTGAGGACTGAGGGGTCCCAGGTTCAATTCTGGTCAAAGCATGTACCTTGGTTGTGGGCATATCCCCAGAAGGGGGTGTGCAAGAGACAGCTGTTTGATGTTTCTCTCTCATCGATGTTTCTTACTCTCTATACTCTGCCTTCCTCTTTGTAAAAAATTATATATATATATATAATATTTATTTTATATATATAATATAATATATATATATATATATATATATATATATATATATATATATATATTGAAGAAGTTAGATCAATTCAATTCTATTTGAAACCCTACAATGGCTTTATATATAAATTGATTTTAGAGAGGAAGGAAAAGGGAGCGAGAGAGATAGAACATCAATGATGAGAGAAAATAATTCATTGGCTGCCTCCTGCATGTACCCCTCCGCCCAGCCAGGATTGAACCTGAAACACAGGCATGTGTCCTGACTGGGAATCGAACCATGACCACCTGGTTCATAGGTCAACAGTTAGCCACTGAGCCACACTGGCTGGACCTGCAATGGCTTTTTAATTTCACTCAGTGTAAAGACTGATTCTCATACTAAATTACAAACCCCTGTGACATCTGATACTTGTTTGTTCTCTATTATAAGCTCCTTTGTGATCTGGCCCCTGTCACCTCTCTGTTTTCATGTCCTACTACACCCCCTCACTCACTCTGATTCAATTACGCAGGCTGACCCAGATTTCTTTTCCCTATGCTTTGACCACTATTCCCTCAAATATCTGTATTACGTTATCCCTAACCTCCTCTAAAGTTATCTTTTCAATAAGGCTTTCTGGGACCTCTACAATTATAATCTCGCCCTGCCCAAATTTATTTATTTTTGTCCTTTGTACTTAACACTTAACATACATGTTTTACTTCAAAACCATTTAATATTTGTATCTTATACAATATAAACTACATCAGAGCAGGGCTATTTGCATCTTTGTTTACTGTGGTTTCTTTGGTGAGTAACATATGGTAGGGTCTTAGTCTAGGTTCCCCTGAAAGCAGAGCATGAGCACTAGATAAACTGAATAGTATTTCTAGGAGTAGGAGTGAGGGACTCAACCACTTGTGGGGATTAGTGCTTAATTCTACTGAGATTTTTGAAGAACTTTATGAATGCATCTCAGAATATTTTGCCTGGAGAAAGAGAGGGGAAGCATTTATGTCTTGGTTTTCATTTCTATGTCACTTAGAAAATGTGGCAATTTGATCTCATACCTTCTCATCAAGCAGTGGGGTCTATAATTATTTTTGAAACAGAGAAGGCTAGTGACTATTGTTCAATCATGTGACCGTTGAGGCTAGGTTGGGAAAAACCATGGAGCTTCAACCTTCATCACTGGAATATTCACTCACTCTTGGAATTCTGAGCTAGCATGTAAGAAGACTGACTAGCTTGAGACTGCCATGCTGTGAGGAAGCCCAAAGCACATACAGGTGTTCTGATAGACAGTTCCACATGAATGTAGCCTTCCGGTCATTCCAGCCTAGGTTCCAGGCAGAGGAGTGAGGAAGCCTCTAGAATTGCAGTACTGCTTGATACAACTACTGGCCACATGTGATTACTGAGCACTTTATTTTATTCTATTTTTTTTTAATTTGAGAAATGGCGGCCAGGCGGCAGTCCACCTCTAGTGAGAGGACAACCCATGTGCTCAGGCCTTACCATCTCTTTTTTTTTAATCTTCATTGTTCAGATTATTACAGTTGTTCCTCTTTTTTTTCCCCATAGCTCCCCTGTCCCAGATCCCAAACTGGTTGACAATGCACGGGTATTAATGGACAGGCCAAGCTACTCCTCTTATGGAGTCCAAGGTTACTGTCCCAGGTTCTTTTTGCGAAGAGCAAGGGTTTTATATTGGACCAGAGCAAAGATACAATACACACAAAACAGTTAATGAGATGCTTGAATCACACAGGGTTTATTTACCTAAGTCTTAGCGGCTTGTAGGGCACAGACAGGCCACCCGGCGATCCTCACGACAAGACACACAGCTGCACAGCAGGCTGGTCCATGAGATGAGTTGAGGTGCACCACGGTCTGGAGGTTCAGTCTCAGCACTCCTGGCCACCGGCTCAGCTCGGGCTTCACTCGGACAGAGTCTCGGTCTCTGGCGTCTCAGGAAGGGAGATGAGAGAGTCCACCGTGGAGGAGCGGTTGACTGCTCTGAGGCACCTGCTCAGGGGCTCTTCTTTTAAGCACAATTCAGCAGTTTTCTTCAGTGTCTTATCGCGGATGCCTGATGTGACTTCTGCCCTTCTATCTATCATACACATTTGGGGCGTAACGGGGTACAGCAGGGTGTAACAGGGTGTAACCCTTCTTACTTTAACATTTCTGTTAGTAAAGTAGTTCACACATCCTAAAACTCAAAAAGTCTTTTCACTGCAAACCAAACTCTATCTAATACATTTCATATACCCAACTAACACACTCTTAACCAAACTCTAATGCATTTCATATACCTAACTAACACACCCTTCAATAATTACTATAACCACACTCTATCTAATACATTTCATATGTCTAACTAACACACTCTTCAATAATTACTGTAACATCCCCTCATCCCAATTCACACCCCACCCTCTTTTATTACCCCTCTACTGTCCTCATCCATAGGTGTACGATTATTGTACAGTCTCTTCCCGCACTCCCAACACCCTTCTCTCCCCCAAGAATTGCTAGTCTACTCCTTTTCTATGCCCCTGATTCTATTCTATTCACCAGTTTATTCTGTTCATCAGATATTTGTATTCACTTGATTTTTAGATTCACTTGTTGATAGATATGTATTTGTTGTTCATAATTTTTATCTTTACTTTTTCTTCTTCCTCCTATTTTCAAAGGATACCTTTCAGCATTTCATATAATACTGGTTTGGTGGTGATGAACTCCTTTAGCTTTTTCTTGACTGTGAAGCTCTTTATCTGACCTTCAATTCTGAATGATAGCTTTGCTGGGTAAAATAACCTTGGTTATAAGTTCTTGCTATTCATCACTTTGAATATTCCTTGCCATTCCCTTCTGGACTGTAAAGTTTCTCTTGAGAAATCAGCTGACAGTTGTATGGGTACTCCCTTGTAGTTACCTAATTGTTTTTCTCTTGCTTCTTTAAAGATATTCTCTCTGTCTTTGGCTCTTGGCATTTTAATTATGATGTTTCTTGGTGTGGTCCCCTATGGATTCCTTTTGTATGGGGTTCTCTGTGCTTCTTGGACTTGGAAATCTATTTTGTTCATCAGGTAGGGGAAGTTTTCTGTCATTGTTTCTTCAAATATGTTTTCTATATCTTGCTCTCTCTCTTCTTCTGGCATCCCTATAATTCTGATGTTGGTACGCTTGAAGTTGACCCAAAGGCTCCTTACACTATGTTCATATTTTTGTATTCTTTTTTTATTTTTTCTTTCCCAGTTGGGTGTTTTTTGCTTATTCATATTTCAAATATTTGACTTGGTCCTTGCAATCCTCTACTCTGCTATTGGATGTCTGTATATTATTCCATATTTCAGTCAGTGTATACATAATTTCTAGCTGGTCCTTTTTCATATCCTTGAGAGTCTCACTAAATTTACCGGCAGTATCTAGAAAATTCTTGAAAAACCTTATAACCATGGTTTTGAACTCTATATCCACTTCTTTGCTTTCCTCTATTTCTGTCATTTGTGAGCTGTTTCTTTGTCTCTTCATTTTGGCTGCTTCCCTGCATTGATAGAGTGGCTTTCTGTGCTAGCTGTCCTGTAGGGCTGAGTAGCTCAGCCTCCCCAATTACCTTAGCTGGACACTTTTGATGCACCCATTTGTAGGCTTTCTGCACAGTCTTGTGTTTGCTAAGCCTTGATTGTTGTTGGTAACACTGGGGAGAGTTGACCACTAAGCCACTTGGCTATGAGAATCAGCTGTGTCTACGGTGGGAAATCTTCTGTGCTGGAGACACTCTTATGGGGCAAGAGTTGTTTCAGTGGGGCTTTGGTGTTCATTGAATCTGCCCCTGAGTGTGTCCCTTATGGATCTGAGGAGTTATATTCTGGAGGGTCCCATTCTGACCCCAGGATACAATGGCTCTGGGATTTCTAAGGAGGTGCTAAATTAGCCTTTGCCTGAGGCTATTCAGCCTTTTATATGCAAAAGCTTCTGCATTAAGCTTGGGTGGGGCAGGGTCTCCAGGAATCAACAGGACAGAGCAAACAGCTATGGTTTATCCTCAGCCTGCCTTAAGAGGCACTGGGTCAATTGGCCCATGGTAATCCCTGCAAGCAATGCTGAGAGAAAGCTGCTCTGGGCTGAGAGAAAGCCATTCTGGAGTTCCTCCCAGTGCCAGACAGTCCAGCTTTTCCCCATATGAGTCTGGGTCCCCAGAAACTCACCAGGAACTATAGTTCAGAGCCACTGGGAGCCTGTGACTCCCTCTGGAATTAAATAGAGAACCAAGTCGTCAGTCGTCAGCCCTCTCCACGAGTCCTTTCTGCAAGTGTGCACCTCCTTTTCTTTGCACTTTACTTCCACACCTCCTCTGAGTCTCAGTCTCTTTCTAGTTCTATAATTTTCAGTCAGCTAGCCTTCCTGTGGTTCTGGATGGTGTCCGTTTTTTCTTTTTGAAGTGGTTTTGAAATGGTTGTACCAGGCATCAAATTCAGGTGTTTACCTATGCTTCCATCTATTACTGAGCTCTTTAAATGGGTCTAGAATAACTCTTGAAACAAATGAAAAAATAGAAATCCTGAGTAAAGAAATAGAAAGTGAGAAGTAGAAGATATAAAGAAGAACTAAATGGAAATCATAGAGCTGGAAAATATAATAACGAAAATAAAATCCTGAATGGTTGGGGACAGAGAAAATAGAAACAGAACAATAGAAATCACCCACTATAAATAACTGAAAATAGACAACACACCAAAAGGAAAAAGACCAGATATAAGATTTGTAAATTTTCCAATTCTACCTGTTGCCTTGTCACTCTGTTGACTGTGTCCTTTGATGAACAAAAGTTTTATGTTTGGTGTAGTCGCATGTTTTTTTTGTTGTTTTTTTTTTGCTTCAGTTGTGTGTGCCCTTGATGTCATATCTATTTATATTTCTTACAACTGAATGTGAATCTACAATTAATTCATAAAATTATGCTTAAAATAGAAAAAAATAAATGGGGCTAATCTAAATTAAGATGTTCTGAAGGCACAAACTACATCCTGGATTTCAAAGATTTAGTACTCCCCCTATCCCCCCAAAATTGTTAAAATGTATTTTTTTTTATATTGAATACATGAATAAATGATAATATTTTGGATATATTGTGTTAGAGAAAGTATATTATTAAAATTGATTCTATCGATTTCTTTTTACATTTTTAATGTGGCTATGAGAAAATTCTAAATTACATATATGACTGAATTATATTTATATTGGACAGCACTGTTCTGTGTGATTCCCTATCCACTGGAGTTACTCCTTGCCACCTGTGTTTTCCCAGGTGAGACCCTAGGCATCATGAAACAGAGGCAGGCCATCCCTAATATGCCCTGTGTGAATTTCTGAATCATAGAATTTGTGAGTAGAATAAAATAGTTGTTATTTTATACCATTCAGCTTTGGGTGGTTAGTTATGCAGCATAGATGATGGGAACAAGCCTTTATTAGCCAATGGTGGATCACAGGTATAATTTCCTGCCACTTCTGCTTTGCTCATGCATGGGTGTTGTGTTCTTGCAGGTGTTCTACATCACAGGATCAAAGGAGCCTCAGGCAGGAAGTTAGAGCTATGAAGTACAGGCTGAAGCAGGACACCTGCACAAAGTTTATGTAAATCTAAAAGAGTGATCACTGAGCATGTGGCTG
>PVJC01037005.1:0-17440 GCA_004026665.1 Murina feae | reverse complement strand
AAAATCACCAGATCTCAATCCAATTGAGCATTTGTGGGACAAAGTAAAAGAGCTATCAGGCAGCTGGTTCTACAACCATCAAATCTCACAGAAATAGACAGTGCTATTCATCAGGCAGGGTGTCAGATTCCTCACATCACCTTTCAACATCTCGTGGAGTTCATGCCAAGAAGAATCACCACAGTATTGAAGGCAAAAGGTGGCCCAATGAGGTACTGATGGGGTGGTAATAATAATCTGGCCACTCACGTTCAAATATATCCCACATTCAAAGGCTGTTAAACTGTGTTGTTTACCCATATCTTCAGGAAAAAATCAATTCTACTGTCACAAAGAATCTGCTTCCCTATTTATTTATTTTTTAAAAAATGTATTTTATTGATTTTTTACAGAGAGGAAAGGAGAGGGATATAGAGTTAGAAATATCAATGAGAGAGAAACATCGATCAGCTGCCTCCTGAACATCTCCTACTGGGGATGTGCTCGCAAGCAAGGTACATGCCCTTGACCAGAATTGAATCTGGGACCTTTCAGTCTGCAGGCCAAGGCTCCATCCACCAAGCCAAACCAGTCAGGGCTGCTTCCCTATTTATAATGGTCTAGCCCTCTAGCAACTTCAGAGTGAAATTATAGCTAATTTGCCTACAAAAGTCAGGTGGTCATAATAATCTGGCCATTCAGTGTGTGTGTATCCTATATAATAGAGAATATACAAATTGACCATCACTCTACCACAAAGATGGCAGCACCCACAGCTGAGGCTAAGTTCCCATAATGAGCTTTAAGGAGCAATCAGCAGGGACCTGAGGCTGTGCACCCGCCACCTCCTGCATGGGGCTTGACAGGGGACCTCAAGGTGCACCCCCCACCCCAGGGCTGGGCCGGAGGAACTCAAGCTGTGCCCCCTGCCCTGGTGCCAGGCTGGAGGACCTCAGGCAACACCCTCTGCCCCAGTGGAGCTTTACGCGTGAGCTCAGGCTATGTCCCTCTCCTTGGCTCCGGGACAGGGGACCTGAGGCTGTGCCCCCCACCCCGGCACCAGACCAGGGGACCTGAGGCCTGAGTCCCCACCCTGTGGGACTTGACAGGGGACCTCAAGGTGTGTCCCCCGCACTGGTGCTGGGCCAGGGGACCTCAGGCCATGCCCCCCACCCCAGTGCCAGGCCAGGGGACCTCAGGCTGCACCCCCTGCCCAGCAGGGCTTGACAGGGGACCTCAGGCCACACCCCCAGCCCCAGCACCAGGCTGAAGGATCACAGGCCACTCTCCCTGCCCAATGGGGCTTGATGGGGGACCTCAGGCCATGCCCACCCATCCTGGTGCCCAGGGGACCTGAGGCTGCAGCCCCCACCTAGCAGGGCTTGACAGATTGGGATTGGCTGGGTCTGGATCTAGCTCAATGAAGGGGGCTTGCCAGGTCTGGGTCTCATGAGATTTTGAGGCGTATGTGGATGGGTGAGGACTTGACTCTGGGTTCCGTGGTGTACCCCGGACTCTGACGGGAGGGAGATTTTCATATACATTTTACTAACTTTCTTTCATCTCTGACACTTCTATTATAGAGAAATGGCAAAAGCAATATTAAAATATTTCCTCTAATTAATCCCCCTTTAATGTGCACAAATTTTGTGCACTGGGCCACTAGTGTGTGTGTGTGTGTATATATATATATTCTAATAAAAGAGTAATATGCAAATTAACTATCACCCCAGACACTTAAGCCATGCCTACCAGCCTATCAGAGCATCTGTGTGCAAATTAACCCAGCCGAGATGGCTGCTGGCAGCCACGGAGCTAGAACAAGCAGGAGGCTTGCCTGGGCAATGCAGGAAGTTAAGGTTCCTGTCTGCCTAGGCCAGCTGTGGCCTCTGCTCTAGGCAACAAAGTTTCAATTATAGAAGATAAATAAACCCCAGAGACCTACTTCCAGCCTTGGGCCAAAGGAAGCCCTGGGAGCCTGCATTGTCAGGGGCAACCCGACCTGGGCTCCGGTTAAAGCAACGAAGTTTCAACTTTAGAAGTTAAATAAATTCCAGCCAGCCTCTCTGCAAACAGCCATCAGCCCCTCACCCAGGCTGGCCAGGCATGCCAGCAGGTGAACATCTCCTGAGGGGTCCCAGACCGCGAGAGGGCCCAGGCCAGGCTAAGGACACAAATTTTTGTGCACCGGGCCTCTAGTATATATATAATCTAATAAAAGAGTAATATACAAATTAACCCTCACTCCATTCCACCTAAGCCATGCCCACCAGCCAAGCCATACCCACCAGCCAATCAGAGTGATTGTATGCAAATTAACCCAGCCAAGATGGCGGCCTGCAGCGATGGAGCTAGAGTAAACAGAGGCTTCTGTTTGGAAGAAACTGCCTGCCTCTGCCGGCTGGGCCTCTGCTCAAGGCAACATAGTTTCAATTATAGAAGCCACGGAGCTGAAGCAAACAGGAGGCTTCATTCCCTGCCTAGGCCTCAGCTCTAAGCAACAAAGTTTCAATTATAGAAGATAAATAAACCCCAGAAACCTGATTCCAGCTAGCCTCGCTGGGACGTTGGGTCAATGGGAGTTGTGGGCAGCCTGAAAACGGCCCTCAGCCCCTCACCCAAGCTGGCCAGGTACCCCAGTAGGGACCCGAACCTTGAAGGGACTGTGGGCAGCCTGAAAACAGCCCTCAGCCCCTCACCCAGGCTGGCCACACACCCATGGGGTGAGGGTTCCCACTGGGGAGCTTGGCTAGCCTGCAAACAGCCATCAGCCCCACACCCAGGCTGACCAGGCACGCCAGCAGATGGACATCCCCTGAGGAGTCCCAGACTGTGAGAGGGCACAAGTCAGGCTGAGGGACCCCCCTGAGTGCACAGATTTTTGTGCACCGGGCCCCTAGTGTGTGTGTGTGTGTGTGTGTGTGTATATTTCTTAACCTTGTGATTAATTAATTCTTTTATTCAGATGTTCCTCTCCCCCCTCCCCCCCGCCATAGCTTCCCTCCACCCAGTTCCCACCCCACTCCTGGCCTCCCCCCCATCACTGATCTTGTCCATAGGTGTAAGCTCTTTGTCCAATCTTTTCCCACACCCCTTACAACCCTTTCCCCCCAAGAATTGTCCATCTACTGCTTTTCCATGCCCTTGATTCTATTCTATTCACCAGTCTGTGCTGTCCATTAGTTTTCTTATTCATTTGATTTTTAGATTCACTTATTGATAGATATGTATTTGTTGTCACTTTGTTGTTTATAATTTTTTATCTTTACCTTTTTCTTGTTCTTCCTTTTCTTTGAGAATACCCTTCAGCATTTCATATAATACTGGTTTGGTGGTGATGAACTCCTTTAGTTTTTTCTTATCTGTGAAGTTCTTTATCTGACCTTCAATTCTGAATGATAGCTTTTCTGGGTAGAGTAATCTTGGGTGTAGGTTCTTGCTATTCATCACTTTGAATATTTCTTGCCACTCACTTCTTGCCTGCATAGTTTCAGTTTAGAAATCAGCTGACAGTTGTATGGGTACTCCCTTGGGGTAACTAACTGTTTTTCTCTTGCTGCTTTTAAGATTCTCTCTTTGTCTTTTGCCCTTGGCATTTTAATTATGATGTGTCTTCATGTTGTCCCCTTTAGATTCCTCTTGTTTGGGGTTCTCTGTGCTTCCTGTACTTGTAAGTCTATTTCTTTCACCAGGTAGGGGAAGTTTTCTGTCATTATTTCTTCAAGTAGGTTTTTAATATCTTGCTCGCTCTCTCTTCTTCTGGCACCACCATAATTCGGATTTTGGTACTTTTGAAGTTGTCCCAGTGGCTCCTAAAAATCTTCATATTTTGAGATTCTTTTTTCTTTTTACTTTTCTGGTTGGGTGTTTTTGCTTCTTCGTATTTCAAATATTTGCCTTGATTCTTGAGATTCTTTAGTCTGCTCTTGGATCTTTGTATATTATTCTTTATTTCAGTCAGTGTATGCTTAATTTCTGATTGGCCCTTTTTCATATCCTTGAGGGTCTCACTAAATTTCTTGGAGATTTCTATAAGATTCTTGAGTAAGCTTATAACCATGGTTTTGAACTCTATATCCAGTATTTTGCTTTCATCCATTTCTTTCATTTGTGACTTGTTTCTTTGTCTCTGCATTTTGGCTGCTTCTCTGTGTTTGTTTCTATGTACTGGGTAGCTGCTAAGTCTCCTTGAGTTGATAGAGTGACCTTGTGTGGTAGGTGTCCTATAGGGCCCAGTGGCTCAGTCTCCCAACCACCTGAGGTAGACGCTCTTGGTGCATCCCTTTGTGGGATGTTTGCACAGTCTTTTGTAGTTAACCCTTGATTACTGTTGATAACACTGGGAGGAATTGACCTCTAGGCCAATTGGCTGTGATGACCAGCTGGTCTACACTGGAAGCTCTGTTGTGCAGGAGACAGCCTTATGGGGCAGGACTTGCTTTAGTGGGGCTTGGTGATTACTGAATCTGCCCCTTGTGGATGTGAAGAGTTGTAATGCAGTATGGTCTCACTCTGACCACTGGGTACACTGGCTCTTGGATCTCTAAGGAGGTGTAAAGTCAGCCACTATCTAGAGTCAGCCAACAGGAGCTACAGAGATATTTGAAGACTCCTCCTCTTTGTACGGGGTTTGTAAGTGCCCAGACAAAGTCCAGCTATGAAGCAAGGTGGGGTGCTGCTGACAGTCTTGGGCCTTCTTTTGGAAGCTCTGGGACTCTCTAACCCAGCTGCAGTTTGACAGGTTTTAGGCAGAGAGAGGACAGGCTATTCATATGCAAAGCCGATGAGCACGGCTTGGGTGGGGTTGTAAATTGGATGGGGCAGAGTCTCTGGGAATCATCAGGGCGGAGTAAACAGCAATGGCTGCCAGTCAGCCCTGCACTGGAGGGGTCCCTGAGTCTCCGCATCCCATGCCCCCGTGCAGGAACAATGATCTCTGTGAGCATCTCTGAGAGAAAGCCACCCTCACGTTCCTGTCGGGATGCAGATAGTCCAGTTTCTTCCCGTATGTGTCTGGGTCCCCCAGAGTCTTGCCCAGAACTGGAGTTCAGAGCAAGCAGGAGTTGTATCTCCCTCCTGATTAAAAAAGCATCACATCCAGGTGCCAGCACTTTCCACGCCTCTGCACCTCTTACCAGTCTCAATGTGCTTTTTTCACCTCTCTAGTTGTGGAACTTTCACTCAGCCAGCTTTCCCGTGGTACTGGGTGGTAGTTCTTCTGCCTTTTAGTTGTTATTTGATGTGGTTATGAAAGGCAGCAAATATAGATGTTTGTCTATGCCACCATCTTGGTTCTTTTCATGATTAGTTAATCCTTGAGTCTTACTGATTCTTTTTTTAAAAATATATTTTATTGATTTTTTACAGAGAAGAAGGGAGAGGGATAGAGAGTTAGAAACATCGATGAGAGATAAACATCAATCAGCTGCCTCCTGCACTCTGCCACTGGGGATGTGCCTGAAACCAAGGTATAAGCCCCTGACCGGAATCAAACCTGGGACCCTTCGGTCCGCAGGCTGATGCTCCATCCACTGAGCCAAACCAGTTAGAGCGAGTCTTACTGATTCTTATGATATATTTATCCCTTTCCCTTATTTTCTTCATTTTGTTCAGCTTAATATAGTTCCCTATTTCCTCATTTATGAAAATACTTGCTGAGTGCTATTGGTATTCTAGGATAATTCATCTGAATGGGTTAGACAGAGAGGAGGTTCTCTATAAAAGGTCAGTGAGCCAAATTTTCTGCCCCACACAAAGAAACAAGAGTAGAAAAGACATCGGTCTTTAAATCAAGAAAACTAGTGGTTGTGATCTTGATAAATCCGAGTCTTGATTTCCTTATCTTTAAATTGGTTTAATACCCACTCTACTTTCCATACAGGGTTGTGGCAACCAGAAGAAAAAATGGAATTAAAGAAATTGTGTAAACTTTAAAGTGTTATAAAGTCTTTGTGTCAATTCTTAAACAACAATGTACAGAGATTTTCTGAGGCTATCAAATTCAAGCCCTGACTGACTTCAAGGTTCTCTGTAAGTTGGCCTCACTCTCCTTTTACTCTGTTTCCCACCAGACTTTTGTGTTCTGATCTCTCGTTCCTCAGTCGTTCTCATATCCACACCTTGGCTTATGGCAACGTATCATTGAAATGCTTTTTATATCTAATTCTGTAATGTATTGTTCATGCAAAATATTGTGTGTATTTTAAAAATTATTTTCCATCCTCCTTAAGGAAAAATTGGATTCTCTTTGTTTATCCCATAGAGTGTGAAGCAGCATCTTTCATCTATTTTATTCAATTATTTGATTCCCATGCCTTTGTATATGCTGTTCCTCAAACTATAATATCTTCTCTTTCCCAACCACCTCTCCACAGCCCACCTAACTCTTAGAGTCCACTCAAGGCTTTAATTCTTCATAAAGCATTTTCACTACTGCACTCCTGTGACTTTTTTCTTTGTTGACCTTCTATTGCACTTCCTGAATAGTTTAGCACCTGGTTGCACAGTATGTGCCTTTCTAGAATGGAATGTGCTTAGGTGAAAGAAAATCATAAAGGGATTAAAAAACATTTTGATTGACATTTTTTTGAGCTTAGTATATATCTTGTGTGATGAAAAATGACTTAGAAAATAATCTTCATTAAGAAATGCAACCTACTAGAAGAGATCTAGGTGACTCAAATTCAGATAAAGGCAGTATTTTTTACTGTTGTTGTTAAGAGAATAGCTGTTTGGGATCTTAAAATTACAAAGGAAATTAAAATGTAGGCATTTAAGCTCCAAATTGTCCTTAAAGATATTGACAACAACAAGATTCTGTGTAATCCAATCCATGTGTGGTAACCTAACTCTGCTCCAGAAACTGTGAGCCAATCTGACACCTCTCTTCCCTGTTGAGTTGTTATGATTAATTTTTGTCCTTGTAACACAATACTTGGCTCTTTACTATAATAGGGACCAAAAGGTCTCAAAGCTGTTCAATTCCTGAATAACAAAAAATTCATGAGTGACCTTAAGTGCAGAACAGTGGGTCTTTGGATTATATTTAAGATGTTTCTGGATTTCTGATGGTATAGGTATGGTATGTAAATTCTTTCCATGGATAAGGAAATATCTAATGACAGAAAGTTACTTGTTTTGGACAATTTTGGACCTGGTTTTAACGTTAGGGGAAAAACACACCACATCTGCTAAGTTAAGAATTAGATAAGGCATTTCATTGGATTCTGGATCCCAGTGAATGCTTTGGGTCCAAAACCTGAGGAACACTGATGGCTGAGAGATAAACCACACAGGATGAGTTCTCCAGAGCACATGTCAGCACTGGGACTGGAAACTATAGACCTGGCATAGGAGGTACATAAGAGAGTGCAACTGCACCAATCAATGCCAGATTTTACTGTATGTGACCATTGATATACTGCTATTTGGGAATAGTTGGACATTTTAAGTAGTAGGCTAAATTGGGAGCCTTGAAGCATAGAGAAAACTTTTCCCTACTCATAAATACCATTTAAATAACCAGTTTTTCTTTCTCTCCCTTTCTCTCTGACTCACTCAACTTGCTCTCAGTCTCTTTCATGTGTACCTATTCCAGAAACCTAGATACATTTTTGTAAGTACTTAAGCCAATGGGCTTAAAATGAAGGGGAAAAACCCCCAAAATGACAAAAATAATGACACTCCTGAGAGAATGATGGCATGCTTTCAGGTGAGAGAAGTGCCCACCATAATTTACCTATAACCCTTGCCACTGAAATTTAAAAGTGTTTGGCAGGGACTTTGGGATGTTTGATTCTAGGCTTCTCCTGATCTCCTGAATCAGTGTTCTTTTTTATTTTTAATTTTTTGTTGTTTTTGGTAATCCTCACCCGAGGATGTTTTTCCATTGATTTTTTAGAGAGAGTGGAAGGGAGAAACAGAGACAGGGAGAAACATTGATGTGAGAGAGATACATCAATTGGTTGCCGCCTGGCCTTGGGTGTGGACCCAACCAGGGCCAGGGAACCTGAAACCAAGGTTCCCTTGACTGGAATCAAATCCAGAACCTGTCAGTCTGTGGGCCGACGCTCTATCCACTGAGCAAAACCAGCAAGGGCTGAATTAGTATTCTTAAGATCTCAACAGTTTTTAAGCCCCCTTGCTTAATCCCGAAAAAGCTGTCTCACAAAACGAAGACTTGAGCATGGAGAGGCCTTCATTTGGGATTCATCTATTTTATGGCTAGACTAGAGGCACAGTGCAAGAAATCCATGTAGCGGGGAAGGGATTCCCTCAGCCTGGCCTGCATTCTTTCGCAATCTGGGACCACTGGTTCCTAACCACTTGCATACCTGACTGATCACCCCTAACCACTTTTTCTGCCTGACTGACCTCTCTGCCTGCCTGCCTGATCACCCCTAACTGCTTGCCTTCCTCCTTGATTCCCCCTAACTGCCTTTGCCTTGGCCCCTGCTGCCGTGGATTCATCCAGAATGACATCTGGAAGGTCGTTCAGCTGTCTTATCTAATTAGCATATTACACTTTATTATGATAGATGTTATGCCATGCTCTGTAAGGCAGCCATTTTGCCAGGATTTACAGAGTATCTACCTTCGAAACCATAGCTGAAGACAAGAAAAAAATGAAAAAAATCAAATCTCTTTTCCCACCTGTCATTACAAACAAAATGAGTTTGTACTGACTCACCTTTTTTTCTTTTTCTTTTTTTATGGGTGTGGCATATTCTTTATTGACAGTGACCATATATTTTATTCTATTTTATTTTATTTAAAAAACTAGAGGCTTGGTGCATGGAATTTGTGCAGTGGGGGGGGGGGGTTGGCGTGGGGAGGGAGAGGCTCTCCCTCAGCCCAGCCTGCACCCTCTCCAATCTGGGACCCCTCTGACAATGTCTGACTGCTGGTTTAAGCCCGATCCTAAACCAGCACTCAGACATCCCTCTCACAATCCATTTTGGCTGGCTCCCAATCGCTCATCTGCCTGCCGGTCTGATTGCCCCAACTGCTTCTGCCTGCCAGCCTGATAACCCTCTAACAACTCCCCTGCCAGCCTGATTGATGCCTAACTGCTCTTCTGCGGACCTGGTCAACCCTAACTGGTCTACCCTGCAGGCCTGGTCCTCCCCAACTGCCTTCCCTGCAGGCCTGGGTCCGGCCCCCCCAACTGCCCTCCCTTTCAGGCATAGTCCCTCCCAACTACCCTCTCCAGCTGGCCTAATCACCCACAACTACCCTCCCCTGCTAGCCATCTTGTGGCAGCCATCTTGGGTTCACATGGGGGAAGCCATCTTTGACCACATGGGGGAAGCCATCTTGTGTGTTGGAGTGATGGTCAATTTGCATATTACTTCTTTATTAGATAGGATTTTTAGTATATTTTTATTGATTTCAGAGAGGATGGGAGAGGGAAATAGAAACATCAAGGATGAGAAAGAATCATTGATTGGCTGCCTCCTTCATGCCTCCCACTGGGGATTGACCCCACAACTCAGGCATGTGTCCCTGACTGGAATCGAACCCAGGACCCGTCAGTCCACAGGCCGATGCTCTATCCACTGAGCCAAACTAGCTAGGGCTAGCCTATATAATAAAAGGGTAATATGCAAATTGACCCTAACAGCAGAATGACTGGGAATGACTGGTCACTATGACACACACTGACCAACAGGGGGCAGATGCTCAATGGAGGAGCTACCCTTTGGTGGTCAGTGAGCTCCCCCAAGGGGAGCTCTGCTCAGCCACAAGCCAGGCTGATGGCTGCCAGTATAGTGGTGGTGGTGGGAGCCTCTCTCGCCTCCTCAGCAGTGCTAAGGTTGTACGACTGCAGCTTAGGCCTGATCCTCGCTGGCAAGTGGACATCCCCAAAGGGCTCCTGGGCTATCAGAAAGATGTCTGACTGCCAGCTTAGGCCCAATCCCCTGGGGAGCAGGCCTAAGCCAGCAGGTGGACATCCCCTGAAGGGTCCCAGACTACAAGAGGGCACAGGCTGGGCTGAGGTGACCCCCCCCGCCAAGTACACAAATTTTTGTGCACTGGGCATCTAGTTGATTTATAAATGATAGCCATTCTTATAGGTGCAAGGTGGTACCTCTTTGTCATTTTACTTTGTATCTCTCTGATTATTAGTGATGTTGAACATTTTCCCATATGCCTCTTGGCCATTTGTATGTCTGCTTTGGAGATATGTCTATTTAAGTCTTCTGCCCATTTTTTGATTGGGTTGTTTGGTTTCCTTTTGTTGATTTGTATGAGTACTTTATATATTTTGGATATTAGCCCATTATCAGATTTATCATTGGCAAATATGTTCTCACATACAGTGGTTCCCTTTTCATCTTGATGCTAATTTCTTTTGCTGTGCATAAACTATTTAGTTTGATGTAGTCCCATTTGTTTATTTTCTCCTCAGTTTCCTTTGCCCTAGGAGATGAATCCATAAACATATTGCTACTAGTGATGTCTGAGATTTTGCTGCTTATAGTTTCACCTAAGATTTTTATGGTTTCATGACTTACATTTAAATGTTTTATCCATTTTGAGTTTATTATGTATGGTATAAGTTGGTGGTCTACTTTAATTTATTTGCATGTATCTGTCCAATTTTCCCAACACCATTTATTGAAGAGACTGTCTTGACTCCATTGTATACTATTTATTTCTTTATCAAATATTAATTGAGCATAATGGCCTGGGTCAATTTTGGGGTTCTATGTTCTGTTCCATTGATCTACATGTCTGTTCTTGTGCCAGTACTAGGCTGTTTGATTACAGTGGCTTTGTAGTAAAGCTTCATATCTGGTCTTATGATCCCTACAACTTTGTTCTTTCTTCCCAGGATTGCTGCAGCTTTTTGGGGTCTTCTTTGGTTCCATATAAATTTTTGGAGTGTTTGTTCTAGATCTGTGAAGTATGTCATTGGTATTTTAATAGAGATTACATTGAATCTATAAATTGCTTTGGGTAGCATGGACATTTTAATGATGTTAATTCTACCAATCCATGAACATGGTACATTCTTCCACTTGCTTATATTCTCTTATATCTTTAAAATTTTTTTTCTATAGTTTTATGAGTACAGAATTTTTACCTCATTGGTTAAGTTTATGTTCTGGCATATAAGATTACTGGATGTATAAGATAACCCCCAAGTTTTGAGAAGATTTTCCTGGGTTAAAAAGTCCAGATGGAGACCGTATACAGCACAAAAAGGAGCCGACCGGAAACACTTGTGGTCTCCATCTGGCTCCATTGAAATGAATGGAGTGCAGCTGTTTTTGAGCTCCCCACACTGTATGCAGTGACCTCAATTTTCCAGTCTGGCTCAGAAGTTTCAGCACCCGCCCTATAAGATGACACCCAGCGTATAAGAAGATCCCGATTTTTGAGAAGATTTTCTTGGGTTAAAAAGTAGTCTTATACTCCAGAAAATACAGTATCTTAATTTTTTATTTCCACTTTTTCTCTGCCTCACCTCCCATCCCAGGCCTCCACTATGCTATTGTCTGTGTTTATGGGTTATTAATATATGCATACAAGTTCTTTGATTGATCTCTATACACCAACCCATCCACCCCCACCTTCCCTCTGAGATTCAATAGTCTGTTCCATGCTTCTATGTCTCTGAATCTATTTTGTTCAACAATTTATTTTGTTCATTGAATTCCACATATAAGTGAGATCATGTGATACTTGTCTTTCACTGATTGGCTTATTTTGCTTAGTATAATACTATCCAGGTCCCTCCATGCTATCTCAAAGGGTAAGACATTCTTTTTTTTTTTTATGCTGCATAGTATTCCATGGCATAAATATACCACAGCTTTTTTATCCATTCATCTACTGATGGGCACATTGGCTGTCCCAAGATCTTAGCTATTTTAAATTGTGCTGCTATGAACATAGGGTGCATACATTCTTTCTGATTTGTGTTTCATGTCTATTTGGATAAATTCCTAAAAGTGGGATCACTAGGTCAAATGACAGTTTCATATTCAATATTTTTAGGAAACTCCATACTGGTTTCCATAATGGCTGCATCAGTCTGTTTCCCAACAGCAGTGTACTAGGGTTTCCTTTTCTCTACATCATCACCAGCATTTTTCATTTGTTGATTTGTTGAAGGCAGTCATTCTGAGAGGTGTGAGGTGATGCCTCATTGTCATTTTAAATTGCATCTCTCTGTAGGTCAGTGACTTTGAGTATCTACTCTAATAAAAGAGTGATATTGAAATTAACCATCTCTCCGGGACACCTAAGCCATGCCCACCAGCCAAGCCATGCCCACCAGCCAATCAGAGCAGCTGTATACAAATTAACCCAGCCAAGATGGAGGCCTGCAGCCACACACCGAGCAACGACGGCTGCAGACCTGGGGACCAGGGAGCATGGCGAGCCAGACCCACTCGGGAATCCCCAGCCACTGCTTTGGCCTAGGCTGGGCTGGGGCCATGGCTGCCAATGAGGGGATGAGAGGGCGCCTGCTTGCCCATCTCCATGGTTGGAGCAGACAGGCCCAGCAGAGAGCAGAGAACTGTGTGGAGTGGATTCAAGCCATCAGTAGCACATCTCCTCAGGGCTCCTGAATTGGATAAAGTGCAGGTCTGGGTGAGGGACCTCCTCGCTTGCCCTCCCCCTCCCCCATCCCTACCCCTACCCCATCTACCCGTGCATGAATTTCTTGCACCAGGCCCCTAGTCCTATATAGTAAAAACCTAGGTGGCTTCATATCCTTGTGCAACATCATCACAAGATGGCCACAACAAGATGGCCACTTGCACAGTGGAGGCAGGGCCCGTTGGCAGCTCAGTGTGGTGAGACCTGGGGGTCCTGCAGCACTGTGATGTGCAGAGGAGGTGGTTCCTGGTGGAGGTTGTGGCA
Source organism: Murina feae (assembly GCA_004026665.1). Taxonomy (NCBI): domain Eukaryota; kingdom Metazoa; phylum Chordata; class Mammalia; order Chiroptera; family Vespertilionidae; genus Murina; species Murina feae. Next base: position 4,582 of record PVJC01037005.1, on the reverse strand, counting down.
GGGGAGGGCAGTTGTGGGCGATCAGGCCTGCAGGGGAGCAGTTAGGCATCAATCAGGTTGGTAGGGGAGCGGTTAGGGGGCAATCAGGTTGGAAGGCAGAAGCAGTTAGGGGCAATCAAGCAGGCAGGCAAGCTGTTGGGAGTCAGCAGTCCTGGATTGTGAGAGGGATGTCCAACTGCTGGTTTAGGCCCAATCCCGGTCTAAACCGGCATTCAGACATCCCCCGATGGGTTCCAGATTGGAGAGGGTGCAGGCTGGGTTAAGGGACACCTCCCCCCCATGCACGAATTTCATGCACTGGGCCTCTATTTTTTTCATATGTCTCTTGGCCATCTGTATGTCCACTTTGAAGAATTATCTATTTAGGTCCTTTGCCCATTTTTAAATTGGATTCTTTGTCTTTCTTTTGTTAAGCTGTAAGAGTACTTTACATATTTTGAATATTAACCCTTTATCATATGTATCATTGCCAAATATGTTCTCCCATACAGTAAGCTTTCTTTTAATTTTATTGGTGGTTCCTTTTGCTGTGTGGATGTTTTTATTTTGATGTAGTCTCATTTATTCTTCTTCTCTTTTGTTACCCTTAACCTTGGAGAGGTATCAGCAAACATATTGCTATGAGAGAAGTATGAGATTTTGCTGCCTATGGTTTCTTCTAAGATTTTTATGGTTCACGACTTACATTTAAGTCTTATATACATTTTGAATTTTTTCTTGGTTATGGTGTAATTTGATGGTATATTTTTATTTTTTTTACCCTGTATCTGTCCAATTTTCCCTACACCATTTATTTATTTTTCTTTAATATATTCCATTGATTTTCCACAGAGAAGAAGGGAGAGGGACAGAGAGTCAGAAACATCGATGAGAGAGAAACATTGATCAGCTGCCTCTTGCACACCCCTCACTAGGGACGTGCCCACAACCAAGGCACGTGCCCTTGGCCAGAATCGAACCTGGGACCCTTGAGGCCACAGGCTGATGCTCCATCTACTGAGCAAAACCAATCATGGCCCTATACCATTTATTGAAGAGACTGGCTTGACTCCATTGTATGTTCTTGCCTCATTTTTGAAATATTAATTGAGTGTAATGACTTGGGTAGATTTCTGGCATCTCTGTTCTGTTCCATTGATCTATGTGTCTGTTCTTATGCCAGATGTAGGCTGTTTTGATTACAGTGGCTTTTTAATATAGCTTGATATCTGGTCTTGTGATCCCTCCAACTTTCTCAAGATTGCTGCATGCATTCCGGGACTCTTTAGGTTCCATATATATTTTTGGAGTATTTCTTCTAGATCTGTGAAGTATGCCATTGGTAATTTAATAGGGATTGAATTTAATCTATATATATTGCTTCATGTAGAAAGGACATTTTAATTATGTAAATTCTATCAATACATGAACCCAGTGCATTTTTCCACTTGTTTATATCTTCCTCTTTCTCTTTAATCAACATCCTATAGTTTTTTGCGAACAAGACTTTATTCTCCTTGGTTAAGTTTATTTCTAAGTATCTTAATTTTTTCGTTACTATGGTAAATGAGATTTTTTATTTAGTTTATTTTTCTGAGAGTTTATTATTGGTGTATAAAAATGTCTTTGATATCTGGATGCTAATTTTGTATGCTGCCACATTGCTGAATTCATTTAAATAAATCTACTAGTATTTATTAAATCTAGTTTTTAGGTAGAGTGTTTTGGGCTTTCTATGTACAGTATTATGTCCTCTGAGACTAATAAGAGTTTTACTTCCTTCCTTCAAATTTGTATATTTACATTATATAATATATTTTATTTTTAATAATTGGAAGGTATCTCAATTCCAATTTAGATGCATTTCATGTTTTCTTCTTTTTTATTATATGTATATTTTTTATTACATAAAGTATTACAAAGATAAGTACATATATCTCTTTTTTCCCCCATGCCCTTCCCCCAGCCTCCCCTACCCCCCAGTGATTTGTGTCCCTTGGTTATGCCTAATCATGTTTTCTTCTTGTCTGATTGCTGTGGCTAGGATTTCCAATACTATCTATCTACTCTAATAAAAGAGTAATATGGAAATTAACTGTCTCTCCCAGATGCCTAGGACACACCCACCAGCCAACCCACACCCACCAGCCAATCAGAGTGGCTGTATGCAAATTAACCTAGGAGCGGTGGCGGGTGCGGGACGAGGGTGGAGGTGGGGTGGTGGTAGGATGGGGCAGACGGCGGCAGGTCCAAGGTGTGGGGACTGGGCCTGCAGGGTGGCTGGCACCACACCCCCATGGCTGCGAGCCCTACCTCAGCGCTGGTGCCGCTGGGGTCCAAGGCACTGGGACTGGGCCTGCAGGGCAGCCGGCACTGCACCCCGGTGGCTGCTGGTGCAAGGCGGGGCTTGCAGCCACTGAGGTCCAAGGCTCACATCATCCGTGGACGCTCGCTTGAGTGCGGGGCTGGAGCCAGAGGGCAGGGCCAGAGCCGGGAGCAAGGGGTGTCCCAGCGAGCCCGAAGGGCACGGGGCCGAGCAGGGCACACTCCAGAAGCCAGCTGCAGCCAGGTCTGGGAGGCAGACTGGGAGCTGAGTGTGGCGGGTTGGTGAAGAGTGGAGGGGGAGGTGGAAAGGAGGGAGGACATGGGGGGGAGGGGGCGTGTACCTGAGCCCTGTGGCTGTGGATGTGCTGGGGCTGCTGGGGTCCTAGGAGCAGAGACACAGCCCACAGGGGGCCCAGCACTCAGCAGCCCCAAGCCCAGCCTCAGCGCTGGGGTTGGAGGAGCTGAGACACAAACCTTCAAGTGGGCCTGGCACCCAGCAGCTCCAAGCCGCACAGCCACAGAGGTGCTGGGGCCACTGGGGCTACAACAGAAACACAAATCTGCAGGAAACCTGTGGAAAGGTGAAGCAGGGGATCTCCCAGGGGTGAGGACGACAGAGCCCCTAGTGCTAGGACGCTTGCATACACAACTCCAGAGACCAGTTTCTGTGATGCAGGTCTAACTTTACTGAGGAAGTACAGCAGTATATATAGTGGAGGTGGCCAATCATGGAACGTCTTTTTAGGGAGCCAATGAGCGTAAAGGTTGGGGTACTGTGTATGTGGCTCTAGGAGGGGCTCAGGCGGGCGTTGCCATCTTCCTGGTTTGCCAGAAAGATCTGAACTGCTGGAGTGTGCTCACAGCATTGCATCAGCCACTGCACTGAGATAAACCACCTGTGCTCCACCTACATCTCCCCCTTCCTTTTTTATTAGCGCCTGTTGGATGTGTATAGTCATGGCCTGTTGTGCTGTTATGTGGGCTATCATGGTGAACATACAGCGGAAGAGGAAGAATGCTATGAGGAATATTCCAGCTAAGGTAGCCCAAATGAATAGGTTAGCAGGGTTTAGCCAAAAAGTGAGGCGGCTTAATATTGCCCCATGTTATAGGGTGAGCCCTTCTGCCTCAGGGATGTCTCCTCCGGCGGTGCTGTGTCTCCTCTTCAAGTGAGAGGTCCTCCATCTCCGCCACTGGTGGGGTGACTGGTCTCTGGCTCATCTCTAAAGGTGTGTGGTTTGACATCTCTCGCTGGAATCCAGAGGGGGTGTCTCTTGCCTTCTGGGAAGATACAAGCAAAACCTCTACCCTGGGTGGAATAGGGATTTTAGGGCCCCTGTTGATATAAATAGATTGTTTCTTACCCAGTTAATCTAGCCACAGAGCTCTCGTAATTCATATAAGGTGAGTGAGTCCGGGATGGCTAGTTGAGGAGCTATAGGGGTTAATTGTTAGCAGCTGTGGGGTTGATGTTTACTGGAAAGGCTTGAGGGGGTTTTCCTTAATTCTGAGGGTAGAGAAGCCTATAGCTTTCAAAGTGTGGACTGCATAAGCACTATCGGAAAAGATATTAACTGGATTGTCCTGATAGTATAGAAGTGTGTGTATCACCGCACATAACTCCCCAACCTGTACTGAGCCTGAGTACTGGTATTTTATTGGTTGTAGAACCTGGAGGTGGAACCGTCTTCCCCTCCCCTAAAGGCATGGGCTCTGCAGTAGGCTTTTTGGTTTCATTTTTGTCTGTATTCTTCCTTCATGAACCTCGGCAGACTTTAAACGCTTGAGTACTTTCTTCCATATGGGGGGGCTTCTAACAACCAGGGATTAAAGTGTAAGAGGCACCCCCATAGCATCTGGAGTTCCTTTTCTGATATCTTAACTTGCCTACTCTGCAAAATGATGTGGAGAGCTCATTACTGAGGGGCGTGTGTGGCAGGGGAAACATTGCCCATTTTGCAGAGGGTCACTCACCCAGTCCGACGTTCTTAGGGTCCCATGTTCAGGCACCATATGTGTTACAGAGAACTGGAATAATCAAACAATGCAGGAGAGTTTGGAGTTACACTTTATTCACTGCGGTGGGCTTAGAGAAAATGAATTCAAATTCTAAGCAAGCCTACAAGCAGAACTTCCCCTTTTTATTAAGGAGCTAGCCCTCTGTGCAGTTAGTGGTTATCTCGCTGCTAGCCTTGAAAACTATACAATTCTATCCAATTAAAAAAATGCACCTGGCATGGCATTGAGGGTATGGGCTTATTTAGTCTCTGGCCTACAA
>PVJC01037004.1:0-17452 GCA_004026665.1 Murina feae | reverse complement strand
TTGCCATGTAAGGTGGCGTATATTCACAGGGTCTAGGGGTGAGGGTGTGGACACCTGCTGACACCCTTTTCTTCTCAGTGGTCTTTCAATGTGCATTTCACTTCTTCGAAGAATATTTTCATTGTCGTGGCAAATATGGCTAATCCAGAATTTTTATCATGGCTTTAAAATCATTTTATTATTATTATTATTATTATTATTATTATTATTATTATTATTATTTTGTTAATCCTCACCTGAGGATATTTTTCCATGGCTTTTCAGAAAGCGTGGAAGGAAGGGAGGAAGGAGTGGGTGAGAGAGAGAGAGAGAGAGAAACATTGATGTGAGAGAGACACATCATCTGGTTGTCTCTTCCAGCCAGGGCTAGGGAGCAAACCCTGGTATGTGCCCTTAACCGGGAATCAAACCTGAGACCCCCTCGGTGTGGGGCTGATGATCTAACCACTGATCCATACCAGCCAGGGCAAAATTGTTTTTATCTGTGTATAGAGAAGTATATAAGTTGCCATTGCAGGTGGGGAAGAGTGGCCGGGGAGAGGTCAATGGGGGGGTGGGGAAGGAGACATATGTAATACTTTCAACAATAAAAAATTTAAATTTTAAAAAATCACTGTTGCAGCTTGATTTTTACAAACTGACCACACACCCCCATGTCATCAGCACCCAGATCAAGAAACAGAACATGCCCTGGGGCCCCAGGAACCCTGCTCATGCCCTCTGTGAGGCCCAAAACAGGACTCCAGGCTTGTTGACATGAAAACATTCCCTATGGGACATCACTGGAGTGCATCAAAATAAAAAGGAGGGGCCCTAACCGGTTTGGCTCGGTGGATAGAGTGTCGGCCTGCAGACTGAAAGGTCTCGGTCAAGGGCATGTACCTTGGTTGTGGGCTCATCCCCAGTAGGAGATGTGCAGGAGACAGCTCATCGATGTATCTCTCTCGTCGATGTTTCTGACTCTCTATACTTCTCCCTTCCTCTCTGTAAAAAAAAAAAAAAAAATCAATTAAAAATAAAAAATAAAAATAAAAAAGAGGGAGCCCAAGTGACGGTCATATATTCATTCAGCAGATGTGCTCTGGCACCTGTCCTGGGCCGGATGCCAGGAAATATGGGCTCATTGATTCGGTGCTGGTCCTATGGCACAGAGTCTATGGAGGCAACCATGGGGTGAGCGGGGTGCAGGAAGGGAGTTCGTGAAGTGGATAAGAACACAAGTGCGTGGGCCAAACCCAATCAGATGGCTGCCCAGGGAAAGTGGGTTGGGATGGTGAGTGCAGTAGTGAAGACAAAGGATGTGAAGCAAGAGGAACAGCTGAGCAAAGGGAGGGAAGCGGGAAACAGCTGGGCTACGGCCATTGGTAATGCCCATCTCTGAGCCTTGCGCAGACATTGCCACTTCCCACTTCCCCCAGCTCCAACCTCAGCTGTGCAGACTCAGAATGGGAGGCCTAACCCTCAGGCCTGTGTCCCATTTCACAGGTGGGGACACAGACCTAGAGGAGCGAGATATACCCACTTCATTAATTCCCGCCTCACTCCACACCTCTTTACAGAGCAACACCCCCGCCCCCAGGTCCCCAGCCCCAAGCCTAGCGCACAGGACCCAGACATGAAGCAGGAAGGCTCTTTGAGGAGGTCACACAGGGGTCCCCCAAGCCCGAGGAAGTGAGTTTTACAAGGAATGGGAGGAGGGACAGGGTGGGGCCTGGGGGCAGGAATGGAGGCTAGTGTGCCCGCAGGGATGACTGGAGATTCAGGTAGCGGGGACCCAGCTTTGTCCCTCCATCTTCATCGGCCCCTGTCCTTGGAAATGGGCCACCTGGGGTGCGATCTGGGGGACGCCTCTGGCTGCTTCATCCAGGTCTTCCTCTGTCTGCAGACGCTAGCACACGGTTGGATGTCAGGCTGGACCATGGCCTTCATCGGGATCACAGGCCCAGCTGACCTCCTACCTCCGCACCCTCATCCCCCTCAGACCTACTCAGCCCCCAGGGGCACTCCCCCATAAAGCACAACCCAGGTAACAGGCTCACAGCCCTTGGCCACTCCTGCTATGCCAGGTGGAGCAGTCAGTGTCCGCCTTGAGACCTCTTTTTTGGTGTTGTTAATTCTCACCCAAGGATATTTTCCCGTTAATTTTTTTTTGAGAGAGAGAGTGGAGGAAAGGGGAGAGACAGAAACATCAATGCGAGAGACACATGGATTGGTTGCCTCCTGCACACACCCCGACTAGGGCCAGGATTCAAGCCTGAAACCAATGTATGTGCCCTTGACCGGATTCGAACCCAGGACCCTTCAGTCCGAGGACCGACGCTCTATTCGCTGAGCTAACGTGGCTAGGGCCGGCCCTGAGACCTCTCCATGGAGTGGGGAGGGGGTGTGTGACCTATTTCTGGGTTCTTCCGCGAAGTTCTCAGCGAAACTAGTCTTTGCAACTTGATGGCGAGAGGGAGGTTGACAACGAGTGGGATGGATAACAGAGCCCACCTCCCGTGGGCAGCAGCAGGAAGGAGGCGGGCAGGGGTAGGAGGCCGAAGCTGCGATGGGCGGGGCTCAAACTGCTGGAGGCGCTCAGGGGCGGAGAGCCCCGGGGGTCTCAGGAAGGGTCGTGGGGCCCGAGCCGGAGAAGGTGAGCAGCCACAGGGACGGGGGCCAGGCAGGGTCCGGAGACCCTGGGCTGGGGTTCGCGACGGGATCTCAAGGGCCCTTTGAGGAAGAGGGTGGTCGGCGGAGACACGCCTCCCGGAAGTGGGCGGGGCCAGAGAGGAGGGCGTGGGAGGGATGCGGGGCAAGAGACTGCCCGACGCCACTTGGGGCGGAGGAAGCGGGGGCCTGGGGCGGGGCATGCTGGGGTGGGGGCGGGGCTTGAGGATATTAGGGGCGGAGCATGAGGAATCGGGGGCGGGTCAGGGAAGCCGGAGGTGAGTCGGGAAGTGGCCGGCGGGGCGGGGCCGTGTGGGCGGGGCCTGGCGGCCGGCGCGGGGCGTGGAGGTGGGGCGGGGCTTAGGGGCGGGGCCTAGAGGCGGTCCGCACGGGGCGTAGAGGCGGGGCGGGGCCTAGGGGAGGGGCCTAGAGGCGCGCGGGCGGAGGCGGCGCGGAGATGCACTCTCCTCATTAGGCGCAGCGGGCGGCGGCGGCGGCGGCGGCGGCGGCGGCGACGCGCACAAAGGCGGTTGTGGCTTCTCTGGTGCTCGGAGCGGGCGGCGCCGAGGCGGGGGCGGCGGGGCACGCCGGGTGTCCCCGCGGGCGCGGCGCGGGCGATGAGCCGGGGCCCGGCATGGCCTCTGCGCGGCCGCCGGGCTGGGCCTGCGCCTCGGCGCCCGCGCCCGCGGGGCTCCGGGTCGGGCCACCTGTCCTGCCCGCCGCCGCCTCCCCCGAGCCAGCGGGCAGCGCCGAGGCCGAGGAGCGCTCGCTGCAGCGCATGCTGCGCGCCATTGCGGAGGAGCGCGGCCGCCTCAGCCTGCGCCGCGAGGTCGGCCTCGGTGAGTGCGGGCGGCGGGGCCGGGGCGGCGGGGCCGGGCTGTGCGCGCCTCTGGTGTCTGCGCGTCTCCGTCCCGTGCGTGTCTCGTGTGTCTCTGTCTTTCTCCGTCTGCGCGCGTGTCTGTCCCTGCGCGTGTCTGCGGGGCTCCGTGCGTGTCGTGCTTCCCTCCTGCGACCTGGGCCCTTCCTGGGCCCCTGTGTCTCCGTCCCCGATTGGGGTCCCCAGAGCGGCTCCCACGCGCTGCTCCCCGTCTCTCTCTCTGTTTCCCGGTCGTCGGTGTCTCCGGCTCGTCTTCCTCCTTCCTCCTTCCTTTCGTGGCGCTGCCAGGCCCTTTCCTGCCAGGCACGTCCTCTCGGGGCCTCGGGGCCGCCGCAGAGAGTGTGGGCGCTGGATGTGGGGGGGACCCCAGCTCATCACTGCAGAACCGGGGCCCCACGGGCTCGGGCAGACCTTGCAGCCGCCACGGAGCCGTGTCCCGGCTTCCTCCAGCCTTTGTCCTCCTGCACTTGCCTGGCCCTTCGCGCTCACCCGGGACCTGTTGGGCTGCGGTCTCCCGAGCCCAGGCGCTGGGCAGAGCGGTGGGGTGGGTGCCCTGGTGTTGGAGGGAGCCCGGGACTGCAGGGGCGGGTGGGGTCTCGGGCCTGGTGCGCCGTGAGGTCATCGGTGCTGGTGGTTCGTGCCCAGACTGGATCCCAGGAGCCCCCTCCCCTGTGGTGTCTGTGGGGTTTGCCGTTTTCTTGGCGAGAAGACCCCTCCCTTCTTCATGCGGGAATGACTTCATAGCACGTTGTCTGCCGCCCCCACCCCACCCCGGCCCTGGTCTGGGCTGGGAATTTCTGAGGAGGCGACAGCCGCGCGGAGAAGGAATGTCAGCCTTGGAGCTTCTGCCAGTACACCCTTCATTCGCCACTGGGGAAACTGAGTCCCAGAGAGCCCACGCATCCCCCGTAAAGTCACCAGGCCACACCGGGGAGGGTGGATGAGGAGAGGAAATAAGTGCCATCCTCCTTTGTGTGGAAGGCAGGCTCAGCCCAAGACACTCCTCCTCTGGGAGCAGGTGCCCGCCGGCCTGCCCTGGAATGAAGCTTTGCTCTTGTGCGGGTGGGGGTGGGGGTGGGGGTGAGGGTGGGGTGCCTGTAAAGTGGGGGTGAAGGAGGACGTAGGTTTCTTTTCTGAAAACTGTCACAACTTAGTTTTGAGCGGAAATGGAAGGATCCTCGTTAATTCATTCAGCAGACATTTACTGAGCACCTACTGTGTGCCAGGCTGTCACCTGGCACAGATTGTCTGAAATGGGAAATTGAGGGACCATCTGCTCTAGCCCGTGGGCCCTTTGCTCAGCAGGTCCAGGCAGCCCCTCCCCACTCCCTTGTCCACATGCTCCCCCTGTCCTCTGACTCCCTGAGCATCTCCCCCGTTAGTCCCCACCCCAAGGAGACCCAAGGCCATCCCCTAAGAACAGTGACAGTTTGCTCCAGCAGCTGGCATTCCCTGAGTCCTCCTTACGTGCCAAGTGCCTCCTGTGTGCTGTCAGTTTGCTACTGGAATCTCCTTTCCATGTCACCAAAGAGGTGCCTGGGGCTCAGAGAGGCAGGAGACTTGCCCAGGGACAACCAGTGAGGCTGTGGCACAGCTGGGATTGACCCTCAGTCAGTCTGACCCCAAATCCTGCCCCCGCACCCCCCATTGTCCCCAGCTAGGCCTTGCTGCACCTACTGTGAACTGCACCTGGCGAGAACTGCCCCGAAGTCATAGGCGAGGGCAGAGCCTGCTGGTCATGCTATTACTCTGTCCTCTCCCGGCCTCCAGTCCTCCCTCCTCACGGGAATCCCTGCTCACCCCTCACCCCGCCCCGTACTCGCCTGAACTCAGCCCTGCTCTGATGCTCTGATGCGCTGCACTCTTAGGTCTGCCGTTTCCTCCACCCGGAAGGCCGCCCCTACTCCTGCCCTGCAAACGCCTACAGGTCTCCCCCAGGAGCCCTTCTGCCACTCGCTGCCCTGTGGACTGTGCCCTGTGGACTGGGTGCATGTCCACTGGACGCTCAGGATGGTTGTGGCGCTGTGATGCTCTGTGTGGCTTTTCCCTCGTTAGCAAGGAACCCTTGCCGGGCACTGCCCAGTCTGAGTCCCCTCCGTGTCCCGCACAGGCACGTGCCGAGCAGGGGCCCAGCAAATGCAAACGCGAGAACTGATTTGTGGGCTGGGAAATGAAGGGTCGATGAGAACGGAACCCTAACCACCTAGAGGGCTCGTGTTCCCCGTCTCTCACTCCTCAGGTGAGAAGTGGGATGTTCCGAAAGGGGAAGCTTAGTCATGGCCTCAGAGTAGAGAGAGAACCCGCGGGTTGGCCCGAGCACCCAGCCGTGGCCCCGGAACGCCGAGCACCCATCCCGTGGCTCAGGAAACCCTTTCGTCTCCACTCCACAGCCGTGACAGCCGGTCACACGCGGGAATGAGTGGAAACCTCGCGGATTTTTGTCGTTGTCTAACTCAAGCGCAGGATGTTCCGAACTGTGCCGTGTTCTCTGAGGTTGTTTGAAAGTGTCCGGGAGGCTGTGGTGGAGACGCCCTGGACAGCTGTTGCGTTTCTGAGTAACAGTGTGTCCGGGAGCCGGAGTAGGAACCGCCCCCTGCAGCTGGCTGTCATGATGAAAGGCACCTTGTGGAACCAAACCGACCGGAGTAGCACAGCAGCGTGGAGTACTTGCTCCGACTGGAGCAGCACAGCCGCGTGGAGTACTTGCTCCGACTGGAGCAGCACAGCCGCATGGAGTACTTGCTCCGTGCAGGAGCGGGGCGAGGCGGCCCTCAGCTCTGCCTGGCGGGAGGGCACGGTGAGCGGGGAGAAGCCAGGTGCGCAGGTGACTGCTGAGGAAAGGCCCTGCTGGGAGCAGCCAGCCTGTGGCCACTCCTGGCAGGATCTCGGGGTTTGTCCACAGGAAGCTGCTTGTCAGTCCAGGGAGCGCATGAGCCATGCCAGCGGCTGAGGGTGCGTCTGTGGGCCTTCAGGATCCCAGCTGGGAAGCGTGGGGGGGGGGGCAGTGCCCAGATGTGCAGTGCAGGCATCTGGACCCTCCTGGGGTCTGGGCCTTCTCTTGGGCCCTGCACATCCGTCCAGGCGTGCTGTGCGGCGGCTCCCTTCCAACAGGGCAGCAAGACACGGACACTCGGTCAGGCCACGTGGGCATGGCGTGGCCACAGGAGCGTGTGAGGGTGGGGTCTCCATCGCGCTGGTTGTCTTTGGGTCCTGTGTGGGGTGGGCATTTCTGGGCTGTCACCTCCTGTTAGGTAGCCTGGGGGATTCTATGTTTGTAAGGCTGTGGGGCAAAAGGCGTGTTTTATGGTCACTATTTCCTTTTGTCCTATCTGGTAGGTATCAGGGTGCTCTTCTCCTTTTGCTGATAAGGAAACTCAGTTATAGAGGCTAAGTAACAGGTCCCCAGGCCTGGGGCTGGTAACACTAGAATCTGTCTGAGCTCAGACTCTTAGCAAAGGTGAGCCCCACCCCCCCACCCCACACACACCTGTCCTCTGATGCTGGCAGCCCAGCCATAGAGGTGTGCACAGCTGCCTGGCACAGGCTGGATTGGTGAAAAGCCCAGGCTGAGGTATGAGGGTGTGTCTGTTGGGGACACAGAGAAGGGAGCCACCGAGGCTGGGGGAGGGGATTGTGCAGTGTGTGGCCTCTTAGAGGGACTGAGGCGGACAGGACAGCACGGGCTTGGACGGAGGAGGACAGGCTAATGCGACTTGCAGGGTGGTTTGGGGCCCTGAGTGCCCAGCTGAGAATTCGCATTTTCTTGGTGGGACCTTCAGGAGCTTGTCTCGGGTGTTTGATTTGTGTGTGGCCGGCACCAGGAGCTGTGAGCACAGAGGATGCTGCCCACCTGCATGTGCCCGCTGCTCTGTACCTGCAGCAGGGAGCTCTCCTGTGCGGGAGCTTCTGTTCTTTCCCATTTTGCGGATGAGAAAACCAAGCTTCAGGAGGAAAGTGTAGGTCAGGTAGCCGGGAGGTGGCAGAGCTGGGGGGCCATGAGGCTCCAGCTGAGGCCGGTCAGATGCAAATAGCCATTTTGGAGAGAGTTCATGGAATGAACCAGAAGGAATGAAGGGGGAACTGCCTCCCCATGAGCCTCTCCTGGGTGCTGAGCAATTGCTACAACCCTGTGAATCGGGAAAAGGACACACACTGCCGGCCTGGCCCTTGTTTTGCGGGGTGGGGCAGCGTGGGGTGTAAGAGGTGGTGTGGGGGCATATGAGTGTAATCAATGGACACAAGACACTGGAGGGTAGGGGAGGAGGGGGGGGGTCGGGGGAGAAAAATGGAGACCTCTCTAACACTTGTTGTAATACTATAAGCAATAAAACAAAAGTTAAAAACAAAAAAAAAGTAGCCCTAACCGGTTTGGCTCAGTGGATAGAGCGTCGGCCTGTAGACTCAAGGGTCCCAGGTTCGAGTCCGGTCAAGGGCATGTACCTTGGTTGCGGGCACATCCCCAGTTGGGAGGTGTGCAGGGGGCAGCTGATCAATGATTCTCTCTCATTGATGTTTCTAACTCTCTATCCCTTTCCCTTCCTCTCTGTAAAATAATCAATAAAATATATTTTTTTTTAAAAAAGAAAAGATAAAATACAAAAAAAAAAAGTACCTCTAGACTAGCAAAAAAAAAAAAAAAAAGAGGTGGTGTGGGGGACTTGAGTGGGACCTGTGGCTGGAAGGGAAGTCTGTGGGGCCCAAACATGTTGCCCATCAAGGCCCCTGTGTCCTCACCCGTAAAGTGGGCACAGTGAAGTCTAGAGGGTCCTGGGGCTGTAGGAGAAGTGACAGGCACAGCCTCGTGGCAGCGGGAGGAGTAAATGAGGCATGGCAGGTGCAGGGTTGCCCCTGATGCTGCCGTGTCATAAAGGGTGCAAGACACGTGCTGCACCTGGAACTAGGGTTGGGTTCACACTCGCACTCAGCTGCTCTGCAGTCACTGGGGACAGTTGGGCCCCGGGCCCTCCGACCCTAAGGAGGCAGAGCTGGTTCTGGGCCAGTGGCGGGGAGGAAGTGGGACCGTTTGGATGCGTAGTGTGCCTCTTTCGGTTCCTGGGCCTATTTTTAAGGCCTGTGGGTTCCGGCCTCCATCTGCCAGTGTTGCCTCTCCCGGAGCAGGGACTCTGTGGCTTCTCTTGGAAACGTGAGGACGTCAGACCTCACACCTTAAAGAAATCCAGGGTTGGCTGTGTTGGCACCACCCCATATCCCCTCTCCCCCAGGCTGGCCTCCAGGCCTGCTCTGTGGCCTGGGACAAGTTACCTCCGCCCGGCTTGCAGCCTTGCTGTCCTCACATAAACTCCTTCTTGCACTGGACAGGCTCCTGAGTACCAGACAAGCTGTGAGCCACTCGTTAAAAAATAGTCTCAAAACACCCCCAATTTCGCCCTAGCTGGTTTGGCTCAGTGGATTGAGCGTTGGCCTGTGGACTGAGGGGTACCTAGTTCCATTCCGGGTTGAGGGCTTGGTCTCCAGTTGGGGATGTGCAGGAGGCAGCCGATTAATGGTTCTCTCTCATCATTGATGTTTCTATCCCTCTCTCCCTTTCTCTTCCTCTCTAAAATCAATAAAAATATATTTTTACAAAAGAAAAACCCTTCAATTAAAAAAAAGTCACATGCACATAATAGAAACTGGAAAATATAAGAAATAGAAAAAAATTACTCATAGTTCCAGTCACCCAGAGAGGCACACTATTTATGAACTTTGCAAAGTCTTGTTTCCCCGTCTTTATAAAGCTTTTTGAAGAATACTTGATATTCCATACATAGTTTCTTAGCCATGCTTTCTTTCTTAGAACTCCTAAAACATTTTCATGTTGTTCAAACTCCACGTTAGTTAAATGACTACAAGACGGTTGAGGGGATGCGCCATATTTGCGGAATTTTTCTGCTCTGTGGGAAACTCAGCTGAGTTTTTCACTGCTATGAGTCGTTTGCACCAACCTCTTTATTTGTACAAAGGCTTGTGCATTTGGAAGATTTCTTTAGCAGCCTGGGCTGTAGGTTTCACACCCGCCGAGCCCCCCAGCTCTGTCCCCGGGTCTGTCCTCCTGATGCCCAGTTTCTCTGTGATGCCTGGTGCCACCCCAGGTGATCTGGAGACTGTGCCACCTGCCAGGGAGGAGGAGCCAAGGATTCCAGATCCCTCCTGCCCTGGGGAGGAGGAGGGCTGGTCCCCCCACCCCAGCAGCTCCTTAGCTGTTGCTCAGCCCCTGGGTTCCTTGCTCCCGTGTAAGCCGCGTGCTGCCACGGGGACAGGGTGAAGCCGTCTGCTCCGCGCCCAGCGCCTCCCCTGAGCCCCCGAGGCCGCTGCTCTCCCAGGCGGGCTGGGGCCGAGAGCCACCTCCTCCTGGTAGTGTGTCCTTCCCATGGCCACCCTGTGACGGGTACACCCCTGCAGGCAGGTGAAGACGATGAGACTCGCGAGAGATTGAGGCTTTACCAGAGCGGGTCTGGGACGCAGGTGTCCCGCACACGTGGCTGCTGCCTGTCCATTCTCACCTGCCCGGCTCTCCCAGGAGGCCGTTCTGTGTGGCCTCCACAGCCCCTGCTCTTCACAGGGAAGGAGGTTGTAGAAGCGAGAGCAGAGGGGACCTGTCAGAGGCAGCTGCGTGGGGCTGGGTGCTTCTGAGGCCACCGCACAGCCGAGGGCAGGAGCTAAGCAAGGGAAGCGAGGTCCCAGCTCCTCATCTGGGAAAATGGGAGAACGGCCTCTGGGGGGGTGGGGGGCGGTGTGTGGGTTTGTCTGGTTTCCAGGAGAGGATGCTCGGTGACTTTGGAGATAGGCCCACTGAAGGGCCTGTTGTCCCTTGGTGTCTGACCAGCTGCGCTGCGGTCCTCGTTCCCTGCAGTGTGTTGTCAGCTTTGCATCTTGGCACATCGAGTGCTTAGTAAACTGCCTGAACCCGGAGAGCCCGCGGGAGCTGGGTGCCAGGCACAGCAGTGAGCAAGACAGGCCCTGTTGCCCGCCTCCGAGCTGGGTGAGCGGGTGGGTCCGGCTGGGTCCAAGCCTGGCTCAGGGAGGAGGCGTGAGAAATGAGTGTGTGGTGCACGCACACGCCGGGCCCCTCTGACGGGGTTTGGTGTCCCCCCATACAGTGAGCTGGTGGCAGCATGTCTTGCAGCTCTGGCCGAGGCTTCCAGGATTCTGTGACCTGCCTCATGTCATGTCGCCATTGTGGTGAAGGTGGGAGGAGGTGGGATGTTGACTGGTCAGTGACCCTAGGCAGTTGGGGAGCGGAGGGGAGGCGGGAGTTGAGGTGGCTGGATCACAGCTCCTGTCTGGGATGGGGCACCTGTGTGGGTGTCCGAGGAAGCCTGAGAGATTGCTCAGGAGGATAGCAGCTTCTTTGGAGGCCCTTGTATGTGTCAGAGCAAAGCAGTGAGTCAGGAGTTTGAATAGGCCCACGGCGATGAGGGCCTCCCGGGAGAGAGAGGGACTTTGAACGTGGAGACACTGGCTGCTGGCTGCTCAGGCAGGATGGAGGCTGCCGGGCTGCAGGGTGTGGGCATTGCTGTTTGCAGAGTCTGCAGGATTGCTGTCGGAACTGCAGGCCGAGGGCTGCTGTGGCCGAAGCCCCACCCATGAAAGCAGCCTTGAGGTCAGGGTCAGGCTTCTTCCTCACTGGGCCCCCGGCCTCACTGAGCGGGTGCTGGTTGAAGCTGACCTGGATTGCAGACCCAGCTCCCGTCTCATCTTGCTGAGTCACCTGGCTTACTAGGGAGATCCCGGGCGTGATGTGAGGATTGAAAGCGCGTTGAGAATTTCGCAGCTGTGCACAAGTAAGAAAGAAGCGCGCGTGAGGTTATTGCTGGTGAGGGCCCTGGGGTGAGATGCGAGGCTGCCCCGTTATTCCCTGAGCGAGCTGGAAACAAGGCTCCTCAGTCACATGTTCATTCGTTCTGCGACTCCCTGTTGTGGCCCCGCCCTGTGCTGGGTCTGAGGTCACCCTGGTGGCAGGGCGCTGAGCCAGTGGTTAGGAGCCAGTGTGACGAGGCTCCGTGTAGCACAGGTTTGGAGCAGGGTTTTGGTTGAGGTGTGGGCTGTCGTCTGTCTCTGCCACTCCTAGCAGAGTGACGTCAGACAGTGTGACTCAAGCCTTGAACCCAGTTTCCTCATCAGTTAAATGGACGTAGCAATTTTATCCCATGGGATTTGGTGAAGATCAAAGCAGGTACAGCAGCTCCGGTGGCGCCCAGCAATGGGAGGGATCAAGTGCTTGGGTACAGGAGGCACAGGGCTCGGGGAATGGGACGGTCTGTGGGGAATGGGCCCTCCCCTCCTGTCCTGGGAGGTGACAGCTGAGCTACTCTCACAGGCAGGTCGCCTGGGACTCCGTCAGGGAAGAAGGCGGGGCTGGAGCATGGGCCACTCCTCGGTTCAGAGGGCTGTCTGGAGAGGTCCTTTTCCTGTCCTCGCCTCACCCTCACCCGGGTCACCTCCGCAGGGCCTGGAGTGCTGTGCCCTGGCAAAGGAGCCAGGCCTTTGAACTGAAGGCAGGCACGGGCAGGGGTGAGAGCCGGTCCTGGTCCTGCTGCTTTGCATCATTGAAACCCCTCGCTTCCCTTAGGCTGGCGCAGAGGACCCCGGCCTGTGGGAGTGCTCACGTGGGGCCCCACGGCCCAGCTTCCCAGCCCCGCCTCCTCAGGACAGTCCTGGCCCGGGCAGCTCCTGGTCGTTGTGTCCGAGGGAGGGGCGTGGGCAGCAAAGGGCACTGAGAGGCACGGGTTCTGAAAGGGCTATTGAGGGACACAGAGGCCTATTCTCTGGGCCTGGCTGCCCGGAGGGGAAGCGGCCAGGCGCTGTCTTGGACGCTCCCCAAAGAGGACACTTGACCCCCATTTTGGGGGAAGGGCCAGGCTGGACAGAGGGTGCTGAGCCAGGCGAGCTCGCAGGAGGCACCTGACCAGGCCCTTGTCCAGCAGCACTGGGCATCTCCTTTCTGTGGGTCAGAGGTTCTCCGTCCATCCTCTACACCCCAGAGAGACTGCCCTCAGCCCCGCCCTGCCACACCGAGAGGGCCGAGTCCTTGGAGAGGCCCACACAGCCCCCAGCCCGGAGGAGGTGTGAGGTTGGGCAGCTCCAGCTCTGGCTCTCGCTCAGCATCCTGGGCCCTTTTCCTGTCCTTGCCTCAGCGGGCGGTCCCCCACCGCGGGGCCTGCAGTGCTGTGCCCTGCTTTGCCCACTGAACCCATAGTTATGAGCCCTCAGCTGAAACTCCCTCCTCAGGGCGCCTCCCTGACACCCTGACACCCTGATGTTGGTCATGGGCTCAGGGTACACACCTGCGCTCCTGCCATTGCCCAGGAGTAGGCTGCCCTACTCCTCTGCTATGTGCTAACGAGCTCCAGGGGTCAGGGTCGTGCTAGATGCCATTCACCCTCACCGGCCCAGCCCCAGCCCCGAGCACCGCCTCAAACAGTGGCACTCGGAGATAGGTGTGGGCCAGATGTGGGCCGGGATGGGATGAGGGGCGGCCAGTGGCTCCAGGTTCCAGCTCCAGCCAGCTGTGTGCCCGGGTAACTGTAAACAAGCCTGTTTCTCAGAAGGGGTGCCCTCCGCGTCCCTGTCTGTAGTTGGAGGAAGTGGAGTTGTTGAGATGTCGCAAGGAAAGGAGTGTGCTGAGACTCACATGGAGGAGGAGTAATTTTTATTTTCATGGACTTGAACCCCGGGTCTCCAGTGTCTCCTTTCCCTCCACCCCAGTCTCATCTCCAGCGGGGCACGAGGAAGGGCGCTGCCCGGGGGCTCTGCTCCCTGCTCCAGCCCAGGCCAGGCCAGGCCAGCCTCTGGCTGCTTGGCTTCCTTCCCAGTTGCAGTCCGTGGCGTGTGGGGTCTGCACGGCCATGGTCACGTGGCTGCAGACGTGCCCTGGTAATTACATGACTCACACGTGGGAGTGAGACAGCGGGAGGCCTCGAGGGGAACAGCTGGGTCAAAGGTATAAGCATCTGTGGGTGTTGTTGCACAAAGTCCCTCTGTAGGGATTTTTTTGTTGTTGCTAATCTCATCCGAGTTTATTTTTTCCATTAATTTTTTTAGAGATAGTGGGGAGAAGGAGACGGAGGAGGGGAGAGAGAGATGGGTTGCCTCCCACATGGGCTATGACCCGGGGCCAAGTATTGAACCTGCAACCCAGGTACTTGCTCTTTTCTTTCTCATTTGCCTTTATTGTTGAAAGTATTACAGATGTCTCCTTTGTTTTTTCCCCACTGACTCCCTTCCACCCCACTTCGGTCCTTCCCAGGCCTTCACCACACTATTGTCTGTGTCCAAGGGCTATACATATCCTATATAATAAAAGCCTAATATGCTAACTGTCCAGTCATCCATTCAACCAATCAAAGTGTAATATGCTAATGATATGTTAAAACCACTCAACTGCTCACTATGATGTGCACTGACCACCAGGGGGCAGATAGTTGACTGGTTGACCAGTTGCTCTGACGTTCACTGACCACCAGGGTGCAATGCTCCGAGTGGTAGGTTAGCTTGCTGCTGGGGTCCGGCCCATCGGACTGAGCAGGATAGGCCAGACACACTCTCGAGCCCTCCCGTGCTTCCTCCCCAGCTGGCCAACCTCCCGCATCCCTCCCCAGCCCTGACTGTGCATTAGTGGGATCCTTGACCTGGCCTGTGCCATCTCGAAATCTGGGATCCCTCGGGGGATGTTGGAAAGCTGGTTTTGGCCCAATCCCACAGGCCAGGCTGAGGGACCCCCCTGGTGCACGAATTTGTGCACTGGGCCTCTAGTACACATATAAGTTCCCCTGTTAATTTCTCCCCACCCCCGTCTTCTCTCTGATATTCGTTAGACTGTTCCATGCTTCTATGTCTCTGGATCTGTTTTGTTCATCATTTTATTTTGTTCAGTAGAGTCCACATATGAGTGAGATCATGTGATATTTATCTTTCTCTGACGGGCTTATTTCGCTGAGCATAATACTCTCCAGGTACTTTCATGCTCTTGCAAATGGTAAGAGTTCCTCTTTTTTTTATTGCTGTGTAGTATTCCATTGTGTAGATGTACCACAGCTTTTTTATTCACTCATCTGCTGATTGACACTTGGACTTTTTCCAAATCTTAGCTATTGTCTATTGTGCTGCTCTGAGCATAGGGGTGCATACATTTTTCTAATAATGTTTCGGGTTTCTAAGGATATATTCCTAGAAGTGGGATCACTGGGTCATTGTTTTGAAGGAACTCCGTACTGTTTTCCATAGTGGCTACATCCGTCTGCATTCCACCAGCAGTGCAGGAGGGTTCCCTTTTCTCCACGTCTTCTCCAACACTTTTCGTTTGTTGATGGTAGCCATTCTGCCAGGTGTGAGGAGGTGTTAGATACTTCATTGTCGTTTTACTTTGCATCTCTCAGATGATTAGTGACTTTGAGCATTTTTTCATATGTCTCTTGGCCATCTGTATGTCCGCTTTGGAGAAATGTCTATTTAGGTCCTTTGCCCATTTTTTATTTGGATTGTTTATCTTCCTTTTGTTAGGTTGTATGAGTTCCTTATATATTTTGGAGATTAACCCCTTATCAGATGTATCATTGCCAAATATGTTCTCCCAGACAGTGGGCTCCCTTTTCATTTTGCTGATGGTTCTTTTGCTGTCAGGAGCTTTATATTTTGATGTAGTCCCATTTGTTTATTTTCTCCTTCGTTTCCTTGCCCTAGGAGATGGATTGGCGAACATATTGCTATGAGAGATGTTTGAGATTTTGCTGCCTGTGGTTTCTTCTAGAGGTTTTATGGTTTCATGACTTACATTTCAGTCTTTTATCCATTTTGAGTTTATTCTTGTGTATGGTGTAAGTTGGTGGTCTAGTTTCTTTCTTTCTTTCTTTTTTGCATGTACCTGTCCAATTTTCCCAACACCATTTATAGAAGAGACTGGACCTCAGTTAGTAATTCAGGGTGTATGTTCCCCACTTTAGTTTTATTTCCAGTCTGCCCCTGGGAGAAGATACAAGAAAGATCTGTCTATTTGGCCACTATTTTCTCCTCCCTCCCCAAAAAATCAGGTACGTGCCTTTGACCCGGAATCAAACCCATGATCCTTCGGTGCGCAGGCCAATGCTCTAACCACTGAACACACAGGCTAGTGTTCCATAGGCATTTTTATCAGTCCACCTTCCACTGTCAGGTGTGAAATCCATGTCCATTCACACCCTCCTGAACCTGGAGTGTCAACAGGTGTTTGGGGAGGTGAAAAAAGTAGTTGTCGCTTGCATTCTCTACTTGTGGGAAGTTGAGTGTGTTTCCTGCCCTAAGAGCCATGTGACCCTCTTTGCCTTCACTCTGTTCCGTGCTCTTAGGCGTCGTATGAAGCGTGTTACTCGTGAAGGCAATCAGCCCTTGGAAAGGTTTCAGTTTTCCTGTTTATGGGGTGTGGGTTTTTATCTCCGTAGAATTTCTTATGTGGTTTATCATTTTTTTCTCTAATAGCTTTTTGCTTTACTTAGAAAGGCTTTTCTCTCTGAGAGAACAGATGAATTAATTCATGGGCGTTTTTTTTTTAATGATTTTAGTTGTAACATTTAAAAGTTGTGATCTTCTCGGGGCTTGTTTAGGCCTGAGCAGGGACTCAGCCTTCTCCTCCCTCGGCTAGCCCGTTGTACTAGGACCAGTTGCGGAGTGAGAAATAACATAGTCATCTTCATCTTAGTGAGTTGGAGTGCCGCCTTTATATCTATTAAATTACCACGTGTTGTTTTAGTTCTATTTCTGTCCTTTCTTTTCGGTTCCATTGATCTGTCTAATGATGTGCCAGCACCACCTCGCTGTCGTTAATCACTTAGTTCATTTCATTTCTTCATGCAGTTAGCCAATGCTTACTGTTTCCTGCAGGTTAAACAGTAGTCCAGGGACTAAGAATCCATCAGTGAACACAGTCAAAGAGGAAAGGTATTTCTTCGTGGAGCTCACGTTCTTGCTGTTAAAATAGCTCAGCCCTAACTGGTTTGGCTCAGTGAATAGAAAGTTGGTCTGTGGACTGAGGGGTTCCAGGTTCGATTCCGGTCAAGGGCATGTGCCTTGGTTGTGGGCACATCCCCAGTAGGAGGGGTGCAGGAGGCAGCTGATGGAAATTTCTAACTCTCTAGCCCTCTCCCTTCAAATCAATAAAACTATATTTTAACAAAATAGCTCAGTTCTGGAAGGGCAGGTGTTGGCAGACTGTGGCCCAGGGCGACTCCCACCTGCCTCTTGTGTTTGTAAATAAACCTTCATTGGAGCTCAGCCATGCCCAGTTCTCCGTGCGATACTGGGGCTGGTTCTGCAGTGGAGACAGGACCATATGGTCTGCAGAGCCTCAAGGATTTTCTGTTTGGAACTTGAACAGACGTGTGCTGGCTCCTGTGCCCGGAAGGATGAGAAGCAAACAAGAGTCAAGTTTCTTCTGTGGCTCTGGTGGCCAGTGCCGCAGGGGAAATGAAAGCTGGAGGTGGGACGGGTGTGGGGTGGGCTTTGCCATTTTTAGTGGGTGGTTTGGAAGGCCTCCCGAGAAGCTGGATACTTGAGTACAGAGCCCGAGGGAGGTAAGGATGCCAGCCTCCCACGGGATCATGGGGTCCAGAAGGAAGCTGGGCAGTGTAGGCGGGCCCTGGCAGCAGGTGGGCCCTGGCAGCAGCTGGGCGGGCACGAGAGTCATTCATGAAAAGTGGTTGGCTCCCAGGCTTGTTTGAAGATGGAATTGATGAAATGGGACAGAGAGAAAGTCAGAGAGTTGTGGGGGGAGAGAGCAGAGATGGCAGAAACTGACAGATCCATAAATTAACAAATGGGTCCAAGAAAAAGAGGGCTGAAGGTTCCCTTAGAATCAGCTTCTGACGAGGCCGTAGCTAGAGGCTTCTAGGTTTTGGTTTTTGTTTTAAGTTGGGGAGTCTTGAGTATTGCATTTGTTAGGATTCCTTTGGTGAC
>PVJC01037003.1:0-17421 GCA_004026665.1 Murina feae | reverse complement strand
ACACACACACACAAATGGGCTCTCACAGCATCAGCAGTGAGGCAGTAGATAAGGGAAACCAGCATCCTCTGTATAATTGTTGTGTATTTAGAGAGGATAGGGAAGAATTATATTTAAATGGAGATAAATGGATATTTTGCATGAATTTTTAACATTTGAGATTTAAAGAATTTTGAGTGTCCCTATACTCGGGCCATCTCTGGGAACAGTAGTGGAGATAAGGAGACCTTGGCCTGAAGCAACACATTCCTGTGTTCCTGCAATTGATTCACCATATGCAAGTTCAGAGCTCAAGTACAAAAATGCATATCGGGTCAGTGTTACTCAAATCCCTAGGGGTAAGTGTCATTGACTCCTGAACAAGCTTCATGCCCTGATGCCTCCTCATAGAGTGTGTCCTTCACTTTCAGTCTAATTCTTCCCCTTGCCCTCATGATATTCTACAGTGAAACTGAATTTCTATCGAGTTTGCAGAATGAAATGCTCTGTTGTGACACCAGGCATATTATTTGCCTAGAATATTCTTACCTATTTCTTACCTTAGTCTTTAGATTTCTGCTTAAATATGAATATGGGATTTATTCCACCAGAATGTTACAAAGCATTCTTATAATTTGGGGAATGCTTATTATAGCCAGATGCCATTCTAGGAAAAATGGCCAAGAAGAGATAAGGCAGAGTGAACGAAGGTTAGAAAGGAAAGTGCCATGATTGAGGGAGTGTATGCTCAAACACACCTGGAGCACCCCCTGGGAGTTGTCCACGACCTAGCGTGGACAAAAGGAAAGATTACAGACTCTGAAGGAAGAGATCACTCTGACTAGGTTGGGCAAGAAAAGCCTTCAGTTCCTTCCAATTAATTCTCAAAGTGCCTCTACACAACTCTAGGAGGGGAAAGAGGTCCAAGAGCATATCTTATTAGATGATTTCTAGGGAGAATGTATAAAAAGACTAAAGGTCCTTATATCATCTCACTGACTTGTGTGGCTTTTTCCCCCCACTTACTTTTCTTCCTTCTTCCTTTTGTGTTTTCCCCTTTTATATAAAGACTTCAAAAGTACAGTCCCTTTCTTCTATCCTTCCTAGTACCTCATAAAATTGAATAACATATTTCAAGATCTGTGGTGGCTTCTCTGTAGGTATCATTCTAGTTTCAAAGTGTATTTGTCTCATTTTGTTTATTTTGTACTGGGGACATTTTCTTTTGACACAATCCAATTTATTAAGCTGCTTTTCCAAAGAAATGATTTGTGTGTATGTGTGCATGTCTGTCTATCTATCTATCTATCTATCTATCTATCTATCTATCTATATCGATATCTATCAATATCTTGATTTTGTCACCATCTACCTCTGTTAATATATTTTATATGGACACATGGGGTGGAGATGCTGTATTTTTTTGCATGATTGGGACTTTGTAACTTGAGAAAGGTGACATTCTCTGCCATCTTTTCTGTCATCAACAATGCTTTTGTGTGGCTAAAAGTTTCATTATTGATTTTACATGAACTACAAATCATGAATCAGTATGAAAATAGTTTTTAACTGCCTTATTTTCAATAAAGAACATAATATATCTTTTTAAAGCTAAGAACATCTGAATTATTTTTATGTTAATTGATTTTTTTAATAAAAGTACTGGGGGATTATTCATGAAGCAAAAGAAAAATACAACTAGACTGGGATGCATCTGAATTGAGGACAAAAAGATGTTGACATTTTGTCTGGCAGAATTAGATTACCTAATCTTAGGAAGTTTCTTATCTTTACTTACTGTAAACAGAGAGCTAACACCAGCGTAGGCTAGAGCAGGTCATGTCCACTCTCTGGGGCTCAGTTTTCTAACCTGTAAAATTATAGAAGTGAGAATATATGGATGTCTTTCTAACCCTAACTTTTCATGGTTCTGTCAATGACATGAAATACTCACATATGTACGGATGCATACATATATATATATACATGTGTGCATCTATACACACAATTAATGGTTCTGCATACTAAATGTAAAAAAAAAGCATATGTTTGAAACTTTTTAAACTTTTGGATAATAAATTTACATGATGCTGTGCTGGCTGGGTGGTTCAGTTGATTGGAGCATAGTGCTGCACACCAAAAGGTTGCAGGTTAGAGCCCTAGGCAGGGCCAGTAGTGGAGGAAACTGATGACCGATTGATATCTGTCTGTCTGTCTCTCTTTCTCTCTATTCCATCTTCTCTCCTTTTCCTTCTCTCTTTACCTCTCTACCTCTCTCTTTAAAAAATCAATAAAATTCTGTCAGGTGAGGATTAATAAAGAAATTACATGTTATTGTGATCGAACTGAATACACTTTCTCACTATTCTTAGCTTGCTGGGTTCAGCTATCCATGGGCTCACCTGGGTCTGAAGTGGTTAAGAAGAGGCTTGGTGGCAGAGAAGGGGATGTAAATCAGTGGCCTGGAGGGAAGAAAGCAGTCTAAGCCCAGAAGGAGAAAGTTCAGCATTAAAATTTATGACAGCACTTCTGGAGAGGAGAGGGCTTTCAGTGAATGAAGGTTTTCTCATGGGGAATAAGAAAAAATAAATTTAGACAGAAGAGGCCATTAAAGTCCAGGCTGTGTTCAGTAGTTTACAGGAAGCAGGGCCAGCCATTAGATGGTTTAGGTTAGGATAAGATGATATAATTCATTTGAAGTTTGGGAATGATTATCCTGGCAGTGAATGGTAGGCAGTCCAAATTTGGCAGAATGAGATTGATAAACGGTATATCAGTGGAAAGCTGTTGTCGTAATAAAAAATGGGAAATGGCAAAAGCCTATGTCACAACAGTGACAAGAAAAAGGGCAAGAAATGAGTGTAGGGGAGATAAATGGCAAATGAGTAACAGACTGTATTTGATCATACTTTGACTCCTCACAATATCCAAAAATACCATATTTCAGGCCAGGGAGTTTGAGCTAATGATCTTGACACATATTGACAGCAGATTTGAAGAGCTGAAGTCTACTAGAAGATGAGAAATTGTGTTTCCAAGGAAGTTTATGTTCTGGGGTTAGGAAACTGAACACATCTTGAAGGCACTCTCACCAGAGGGGTACCAGGTGAAGGGCCAGTTGGCTAGGCCAGTTGCTTAGGGAAGGTACCTATGTCTAGAAAGGTAGTAGTTAAAAACAAAAACTGTGAACCAGCTCAGCTGCTGTTGCTCAGTAGTGGAGTGTTGACCTATGAACCAGGAGGTCATGGGCTCAATCCCCAATAGGTGGCCTACAGCAGGCAGCCAATAAATGATTCTCTCTCATCATTGATGTTTCTATCTCTTTCTCCCTCTCCCTTCCTCTCTGAAATCAGTAAAAATATATATATTTTTAGAAAGATTAAAACAATTGTGAACCAGTGCTCACTGAAAAGTGTTTTCCATTAGGGTTCCTACTCTTCAGTATATAAATCTGGACATTTTTATTGGTTTCAGATAAAATAAAAATACCACTTTTAGCTTAATTTTTTTTCTCCTTTGCTGTTACACATAAATGTAATTTTTTTCTTATTCTATTACAAAATGTAGATTTAGAATAGGTTTTAGTGTCTATTGCCAAGTAATCACAATATTCACCAAAAGTGTCTTGTAATACTTCATATTCATTAGCAGTTTCATTTTATGTCCAAAATTTCAACAAAAGGAAATTATATACTTGTTTGTCCAATCTTAGTACTTTTGAAAATATTATAAAATTCATAACTACTCTAGAAAATATAAGCAGCCTAACTAGCTCTTGCTATTTATCATATATATATGACTTTTTTACCCCTCTTTTTGTGTAATTGTAGAGAGATAGAAATATCAATGAGAGAGTGTCATCAATCGGCTGCCTCTAACACGCCCCACACTGGTACTGAACCTGCAACCAGAGCATGTGCCCTGAGCAAGAAGGGAACCATGACCTCCTGGTTCATAGGTTGATGCTTAACCAGATCCAAGCTGATTTTGTTATTATAATTATCTTTAATTTAGGGGAGGAAGCATTTTTGCTATGAATTACTCTAAGATCACAAAGCAGGAGTCTCCCAGGGGTGAGGACGATGGAGCTCCTAAGCGCTAGGACGCTTGCATGCATGACTCTGGAGATCAGGTTCTGTGACGCAGGTCTAATTTTATTGAGGAAGTACAGCAGTATATATAGCGGAGGTGGCCAATCATGGAACACCACGTCTTCTTAGGGAGCCAATGAGCGTGAAGGTCGGGGCACTGTGTACGTGACTCTAGGAGGGGCTCAGGTGGGTGTTGCCATCTTCCTGGTTTGCCAGAAAGATCTGAACTGCTGGAATGTGCTCACAGCATTGCATCAGCCACTGCACCAAGATAAACCTCCTGTGCTCTACCTACAAGATCATGGTGGTAGTAGAGGACTGTTTTTTTTTTTTTTTTTTTTCATGTCTTCCAAAGTGCACATGAAAAATATACATAGACTCAAAATAACTTTTTGTAAAATATTGGATTAAGAGTAAGTTGATTTGGTTCTTTGGAAATATTAATAAGACTAACCAGGAAAAATGTAGCACATTTTGAGACATTTAGATATCTTACAATGTAGTTTAAAGAAGAAACATTGAATATGTCATGATTTAATTGTGTTGATCAATGACTCAGAGAGTAGGACAACTAAGGATATGTACAGTTGGTAGGTATATGCGTGGAATCTGATCCCACAAACTCTGCTGGTTTCAGTAGTTTTCCATTAGTCCTAAGCAAACAGAAAGAATACAACTGAAACTATGTGCCATTTAAGAAAGTTTTCCTACCTTAAATGTTTTTTAGAAGGTAAGATTTGCTATATTATTGCCTTGCATGAATTACTTATTTTTTCCAAAATATTTGAGTAAAGAGCTTTTATTTCAGGAGGAATATAAGGAATTCACTGTGATCCTAGCAGAGGAAGGCATTTTCAATTAGTCAACAGGGTCATGTCTGTTATAGGTCAATTAGCAACAATTCAGGTATTAGAAAATCCAGTTTTAATAAAATAAAAATAAAAGAGAAAATCTGGTTTTAGTTTCAGCTGAGGCATTAACCTGTTATATGAAATTGGAAAGTAAATGTATCAGAACCTCACTTTGCAAGCAATATTTATTTACATAGATTTTAAAAGAAATGAAACACCCATATGTAGGTATGTAATGACTGTATGTAATGATTAGGAAAACTCAAACTACTTTGTGAAAATGTTACCAGGAGAAATATAATTTTACTAAGAAAGTCTAAAATGTCTGTCATTCTGTTGGAATTTGGGGAATGCTTATTTTTTTTGTTTGTTCACCTGCTTGTGCCCAAAAGGGATTTATCTCTCAATCCTTATTCGCCAGCTTCTTAAGTCCTCTGGCCAATTCAATTATTAAAAACCCAAACCGCGATCTCACTGTTGAGGCCAGAATCTGCTAATTTAACATGAAATACTGTATTGCTTATTAAGAACTTTATATCCGTATTTATTTTTTATTGCTGCATAATAAATTACCACACACTTAGTAGCTTAAAACAGTCCCCATTTATTATCTCACAGTTGTGTGGGTCAGAAGTGAGGGCTGCACAATGTGGCTACTTATTCAGTAGATAGAAATGAAGCTGATGGTGGAGGCTGCAGTTCTCATTTAGGGCTCAAAGCTCTCTTCCAAGATCGCCTGTCACCGACAGAACTAATTTTTTGCATTAAAGTCCTTGCTATCCAGTCTTGGCCGGTAGCTCAGTTGGTTAGAGTATTGTCCCCATACACCAAGGTTGTGGGTTTTGTCTCCAGTAAGGGCACATAAAAGAAGCAACCAATGAATGCATAAATAAGTGGCACAACAAATTTATTTCTTTTTCTCCCTCCCCTCTTCCCCTTCCTCCCTTCCTCTCTCTATCAACTCAATAAATACATTAAAAAAATTTAAGTCCTTGCTGTCTTTAGCTATTGTCTGGGGCCCTTTCTCACTCCTAGAGACAACTTGCTATGTGGCCCTAATGAATGGGCAGTTCACATATCATGGATGTTTGCTTTCATCCAGGCCAGCTGGAGCACATCTCTGACTTCTGTCACCAGTCTGAGAAAACCCTCTATTATTAAAAGGTTCATGTGATTAGATCAGGCTCACCAATTGTAGCTGCCCTTTTGCCATATAACAGTACTAGAGGCCTGGTGCACAAAATTCATGCACTCAAGTGGTCCCTCAACCCAGTCTGTGCCCTCTCACAGTTTAGAACCTCTTGGGGGATGTCCACCTGCTGGCTTAGGCCCGCTCCCTGGGAGATCAGGCCTAAGCTGACAGTCAGACATCCCTCTGGCAGCCCGGGAGCCCTCGGGGGATGTCTACTTGCCAGTGGGAAGCAGGCCTAAGCTGCTGTTGGACATCCTTAGCACTGCTGAGGAGGTAGGAGAGGCTCCTACCATCACTACTATACTGGCAGCTGTCAGCCTGGCTTGTGGCTGAGCAGAGGTCCCCCTGTGGGAGTGCACTGACCACCAGAAATTAAACGCTCAACATTTCAGTGCATGGGGCGATGTTCAACCAACAGAGTCACATAGGCCAGGGATATATATTTTGTTTTATTTTAATTGGTGGTGAAATGTTAAGCTTGTGAAATGATTTCTGAGGTCTCTGGCATAAAAATTTTGTATAAAAAAGGGAAGCTAAATTATTATGTGTTTTTTTTACATTATTTGTGAAGTTATCCTGCATTCATTTTAATCATTTTTTAACCATTCCTTTAATTAATAATTATACTGAAGCTTCCTTTGTTCAATAATTCTAGTAATCATGCTTCTCCTTTAGCATTTTCTCTCAGTGGACAGGCAGACTGGAAGGGGGGGATGTGAAATGTATCAATCCTGTATGGTGGACCTTGTGGGTCCCCTACCCACTGAATGTTCTCAATAAATCTAAATTGTGCCAATTTAGAGATGAGGTATAGTAACCTTCTTTTATTGTACATTTAATAATAAGTGGCAGAGTTGGGATTTTATCTCTGTGGATGGGATGTTAAACGCATACTGTTCCCTTCATGTTTCCTGGTATGAGGGCTCATCCCTTTGAGAGATAGCAATTTCCAGATGATTCCAGAAATAGGTAATCCCATGAAGCTTGTATTCCTTCAAATAATTCATATAGAATATATACATATGATGGACACAAGACACTGGGGGGTAGGGGAGGAGGGGGTAAGGTCAAGGGGAAAAATGGACACTTATTTAACACTCTTTGTAATATTTTAGCAATAAAAAATTTTAAAAAAATATATATATACATATGAAATTAAATTGATTTTCATCTTTATGAAAACTATACCTTTCGAATGTAAGATTATGGGGTGTTTTTGTTATTTATTTTTTGTTATTCCTCACCTAAGGATTTTTTTTTTCATTGAGTTTTTGAGAAAGTAGAAAGGAGTGGGTAGAGAGAGAGATACATCAATTGGTTGCCTACCACATGTGCCAGAAACGAACCTGCCACCCCGGTACATTGCCCTAGACCGGGAATTGAACCCACTGCCCTTTGGTGCACCAGCCAATGATCTACCACTGAGCCACAGTGGCCATGGCCGTGTATTTTTCTTTTTATCAGTTAAGTCTTGAGGTCAGTACTATGAGGGGAAAAAAATCACAAAAAACAAACAAACAAACAAACAAAACCCCAAATTTCATGAGCCTTCAACAAGATACACATCTGCCTCTTTCTAACCTGTAAGTTTGGAGATAATCATTCTCAGGCTGGTATAATGCTGCAAATGATGTCTGGAATGCAGGCACCTTCTATCTCTTCCTGTAAGTCCTACAGTCTGGGAGCAGGGAAGTGTGTTTTGGGGTGGGGTTGCCTCTGGCTGCCACAGTGTGAACTTGGAGCAGCCGTAAAAGGGTCTGGGAGGGTCACCAGCAGGCCACTGGCTAGACACTGAGATGTCATGGAAAATCAGAGCGCAGGTGGAATCCTGTTTGGGAAAGTTTACAGTGATGAATGTGACAAGACTTGGAACACATTTAATTGCCAGGACAATCTGGAGAGCCGGAGGCATGATTCTTCGGGGGGAGCCAGGGGGAGCCAGGAGCGGTGCTTGACAGATGGGACTTCGCCTCCAGCCTCAGAGAATCAAAAAGCTCCTGTCTCATTTTTTCACATCTGTTCTTGACTCCCTAAGCATCCCTCTTCTATGTATTCCCCTCACCTAGATGCCAACTGTTTTCTCTAATAATAAACACTACATCTTTACCAGTTTTTCAAGTCAGTGTCATGCTGTGGTTTGAATTTAACACAATTTTATTGAAGATAAAAATGGAGAAGTGTTCAGATGCTGCTATCATGAATGCATTGCCAAATGATATTTTTAACTTCAAATAATATTTTCTTTAGAGAATGAGATTTAATAGTACCCACAACCTCTTTAATTAAATATCAAAACATGTAAACCATGATCTCATTAAAATAAGCCATTGATTCATTTCTCCCATATTAGAAGGTAACAGAAGCAGATTATGATAGACTAAAATATAGAATCTGAGTTATTTCAATGACAAATAATGATTGATACTTATTTTTTTAAGAAATATAATAATGTTCAATTTTTTCTGATAGACATGTCTGGATTTATTAATGAATACGGGGTTGTTGATGGGGACATTTAAAGGATTTCCCAACGTATTTAAGAGACAAAACTATTTTCTAAGAGATGAAATCATTGCAAATATATATCTTCTTTTTAACAAACTCCCATCTTAACTAGAAAGGTAAAGTGACCTTTCTAAAGCAGAGGTGCCTAAATCTTAGGAGAGCGATTTACAACGTAATGCTAATGTCTTTAATTTCTTTAGCAAATAGTTCTGATGAGTTACAATGGAGAGGGAAAAGTAAGAGAGGAGGAGTAACTTGGTGAGAATTTTCCCAAAGGCAAACTGAGACAAGAAAATAAGCTGGTTGATTCTGGGGTTGTTTTAAAAAATTCAAAATACTTGGCCATTATGAAGTCTGGGCACTGTCTGGGGAAGCCACGCGTAGGCAATGAACTGAAATAGAGACAGTATCCTAAAGGATGGAAAAGTGAGGAATATAAACTCAAAGGCCACATGGTATTTAATAAAGATGGTGAAGCAGAAATAAGGGAATCTGTGAGAAGCCCAAACCCACCTGCTGAATTCACAGTCTTTCCTAGAGCCAGCCCTGCTGTCTTATGGGTTGTCGGGGTGTATGTGTGTGTGTGTGTGTGTGTTGTGTTGTGTGTGGAGGGGGAGGGTGGGGGTAGACATGTAATAGAGAGACTCAAACAAAGAGACATTAAAGGTTTGTAGAACCACAAAGTTAATGCTCAGAGATGTTTCAACAAGTTTCAGAAGTGTTAAGAGACTAATGGCAAAAACCAATCCTCATTTTC
Organism: Murina feae; assembly: GCA_004026665.1. Classification (NCBI taxonomy): domain Eukaryota; kingdom Metazoa; phylum Chordata; class Mammalia; order Chiroptera; family Vespertilionidae; genus Murina; species Murina feae. Next base: position 8,046 of record PVJC01037003.1, on the reverse strand, counting down.
CAAATCTAGCTCATCATCCAGATGGGCTTTTTTCCTGTCAAAAATCTTAGTTTAGACAATTTGGAATGCACTTCAATTTCCCTCCCTTAAATTATCTCTCCATATCTAGTCAGACTTAGCGTTCTCCTTTTCTCTCTTCATAGTCTTTCCCACATGCAGAATTTCCACTCCCACAATCCCTGGCAGGAATTTACTGCAAAATACTCTTCTATCATCCTCCCTCCCTCCCTCCCTTCCACTTAAATTGTGTGCATTTATTACTGAAGAGTTATAAAAGAATATCATTACATCAGATTTATTTAGATTGGACATAAATCACCTTTATTGAAAGAAGTAAAATTATGTGAAATTAGGAGCTGGAGTTTCTGGGAGGTGTAGTCATTTTAAAACCAAACCCTCCCTTTGATCAGGACTGTACTACCATAAAAACTTCCCACCTGGTCCTCCTACCCTCATTTTCTTCAGTCACCCATGTATACTGCTGAGTGATGAAAACTCCCTGAAAGTGTAGGCTTTTAAAGCATTTTTTAGTAACGAAAAACATTTTCCTAATGAAATCTTTTTTTTAAATATTTTATTGATTTTTTACAGAGAAGAAGAGAGAGGGATAGAGAGCTAAAAACATCGATGAGAGAGAAACATCGATCAGCTGCCTCCTGCACACTCCCCACTGGGGATGTGCCCACAACCAAGTACATGCCCTTGACCGGAATCGAACCTGGGACCCTTTAGTCCGCAGGCCGATGCTTTATCCACTGTGCAAAACTAGGGCTTCCTAATGAAACCTTACTAGGGACAGAGAATCATTAACAATTAAACTTGGAGCAGTTGTGCACTGCACAGAAGACGGGACTGAAGCCACACCTATATGATTGTTTTTAAACTTACCATCTTCCATCTCTGAGTAGCTTTGGAGCCATTTCCCCAGGTCTGCATTCTTTAAAATGTATTTTAATTAATTTCAGAGAGGAAGGGAAAGAGCTAGAGAAATAGAGACAGCAATAATGATCAAGAATCATTGATCAGCTGCCTCCTGTACACCCCACAACTGAGAGTCGAGCTCACAACCTGGGCATATGCCCTGACCGGGAATAGAACCTTACCTCCTGGTTCATAGGCCAACGCTCAACCACAGAGCAATGCCAGTGGGCAGGTCTGCATTTTTACCTAGCTCTGTCCAGCAACAGTTTATTGCTTGAGTAATTCTTAGTTCAACACCCATTAGCATGTGATGATTGCTTCAGGATCTTTCTCTTTTAGATGATATGAAAATGTGTTGGGAAAAGGTAAAAGATCAGAGTAGAAAGATATAGAAGGACTTAAAAGAAAAGTCCATTTTTTAACCTGTCTAATGAAAACTGAACTTTTTTTCTTATTGCTCTTATAGTTATTATAATATTGTGTATAGTCCATGTTAAACAATGTAGAATTAAAAATTCATTTTATCTTTATATCAGAACTCTGTGCAACATCTCACAAGTTTTGATAATCACTGTTTTATTCAACTAATATTTATTGAACAACTTCTCTATGCCAGGCCCTGAGCTAAGCTCTAAGGAAAATATAGAGCAATGACTAAAACAAACATGGCTCTCTCTATAAAGCTTATATTCTAAAGAGAGAAAGAGGTAATTAGCAAGCTAAATAAGAAAAATATATAGTGTTATGGGCAGTAGTAAGTGCTAAAAGGGAAAAAAAGTCATGGAAAAGGGATACAAAGTGTTAGGGTTCTGGCTTAGATAGAGTGGCCAGGGTAAATCTTACTGTGATGGTCACTTCTCAGTAAAGACCAATACATGTTCACTGAAGGAAGCAGCTATAAAAAGAAAACAGTATGGCATTTAAATGCAGTCCTTAGTGTAGAATTTATTTATGGAACTTCTACTACGGGTAAGGTGCTCTACTAGCAAATAGGAAAATACTAAGATGAAATACTGCACTTAAACATCAGATAAATACTTTGAATAAAGCATGGTTCACTTTACGTTAGTATAAATTTGTATCTTTAGAATTCTCTTTAATTACCAAACTCATTCTGGAATTTTACTGGACCTCTGAATCCACTTGAAAATTTGGGGTTTCAGTTAATATTCTTTATCTGTTTGGGGATGTGGTACCTACCAGTGGTGAAGCAGAGAAATTTCATTATGCAATAGGGGCTTATGTATCTAAAATCAAAGCCAACTACATAATTTTCCCAATGGAAAATGTTTATAGACATTTATGTACAAATGTGCTTTTCATTTCTCTCACTCTAATTTAAAATTTTATTGTGTCCAGAGTGTACATGGTAGGAATAAGAGCTTGTGGATTTTTGCAAAGCAAGAAAAACACAAATAGGAAATTATGAGGACTTCATATCAAAATAAATTCTTAATATACAACTAAAATGACTGCATATATATACAAGAGGCATATGAGTGGCATTTCATTCATAAGAGTACATGGGGTTTTGTCACAGTGTGGAATTGCATGGCAATTCCTTTTAACCCATACCTTTTGGGAGCTTTGGAGGATGGGTTCTACTCCTTTCTCTTACATAATAACTATGCTCATGGGACATAGATCATTTTTTTTTCTTTTTAGAGAAAAAAATTATCCCAAAGTAAGAATAAATCAGAAAGTAAGCTGCTTTTTTAAAACATATTTTATTTTTCCTCAAGGGGACATTTTCAGTTCAGATTAGTATACTTTAAAATTCATATCTGAGCTGCAGTGCTCACAGATTAATACCGTAAGAGATAAGTAATAGATGGAACTGGGGGTTGTATATGAAAGGCTCATTCACACCAGTCATTCGAGGAGGCTCCAGGAAGAGGAGGCCGGGCACCCTTGTCCCACTGGCTTCCTTCCTACCTAGAAACACAATGCGGCTGAGTGAATCTTCTGTGGATTCAGAAACGGAAATGGAATTAATGATCCTTACCTTTGGGTTCAAAGAATATAAAGACAATACCAGCTTTTGTACTGTGAATGGGAAATCGTGCAGTCAGATTCAGCCTATTCCTCTCCACCCCCGCAAAAAAGAAAAAACAAACTTACAGCTTTCAGAGAAAGGTGGTTGTCCTCTTTAATTATGTGTGTGCTGATGGAATATTCTATATAAGCATGCCCAAGAGGATACTGCCCAAGGCTCAGAAACAGTAATCCAATGAAGTGAGGATGCAAAATTGGCAATGACTGTTAGAAAAGTAGGAAAACTGAATACTCCCAGATGGGTCTCTGAAAGGTAAAACTGCTATGGTGTTCTGTACCAAAGAGGCCTGGTGCGCTATAAGCATAGTGATTGGTATGTGAGAAATAAGTATCAAAACACAACAAAATATATATCTTGCTAGATTTTATTTTTGTGCAATACAATGGCCTACTATCAATTGGCAATGTTTGCTAATGTTTGCAAAGGCAAATACATATATATATATATATATATATATATATATATATATATATATAGAGAGAGAGAGAGAGAGAGAGAGAGAGAGAGAGAGAGAGAGAGAGAAGAGAAATAAACATGTAATCCCAGTGATAACCACAATGTAAAAACAAAATTTCTTTGTGTGTGTGTGTATTTGATCATGTATTTTATTATTTAGTTCCCTAGTCACGCACAGAGACTTTCAGCAAAACTTAAAAATAGGTGTCAGAGGAAGTCAGAATAGTCTTAATTCTTCCACATATGCGTATCCCATATTTATTATCTACAGTTATATAATTGAAAGCTCACTGAAAATGTGTAATCCACTTACTCTGTGTATTAAATGAAAACAAAGAGAGATTATTGAGTAATAACTGTTATCATTAAAAGTCTTTTGTTTTTGTCTTATATACATAGGAATTCCCATTATGACTGGTGTGCAAATAGAATATCTAATTTAACAAAATAGGTATTTAGGGAATATCCCTTAAATTTCTTGACAAGCCGTCTTTTCCTTGGCAAATGCTCTGTTCATTCTCCGTTTGTCTTGTTCATGAAAATGTTTTGGCAAACTATTTTATTTAAGTTAGACATCATAAATTATTCCACCATTTTAAAAAAGTGAAGTTCGATGATGATTCTTTGCATTTTCCTTTGTTTACTCTAAACAGCAATTTGTAAATCTTTTCACATCCTCCTGAAACAGGAACCTACCTTCTTTGGCAGAATTTATGTTATTAAATGTATTGGGTGACGTTGTTTAATAAGATCATATAGGTTTCAAGTGTACATTTCTATGACACATAATCTATATATTGCACTGTGTGACCATCACCCAAAGTCAAACTACCTTTCATGACCGTATATTTGGCCTCCTTTAAGCTTTACCACCACCACTACCCCTCCCCTCTGGTAACCACCATACTATTGCCTGTGTCTATGAGTTTCAGTTGTATATCCCACAAGGAGTTAATATCCAAAATATATAAAGAATTAATACAACTCAACACCAAACTTATAAACAATCCAATTAAAAATGTGGGCGGAGGAATTGAATAGACTCCTCTCCCAAGAAGACATACAAGTAGCCAACAGATATATGAAAAGATGTTCAATTTCACTACCTATTAGGGAAATGCAAATCAAAACCACAATGAGATACCACCTCACACCTGTTATAATGGCAGAATTCTTTGTAAGCAATTCTAAAGTAGATACGCGCCTGCTAGACGCACACCTTCTCTCTGCACAGAGGTGTGTATATGCTGCCCTATCACAGTGTGCCTTCACAGGGGAAGCACACTCACTACACTCAAATGACTGATGATGTTGTATTGAGTTGCACATTTGAAACCTGTATGGTTTGATAACCAGTGTCACCCCAATAAATTCAATTTAAATACATACATACATAAATAAAGGAGGAGGTTTCTTTTAAGCAAAAAAATACTAAATAAAAAAAGAAAACTGAATGCTTGCTATTTGTATTTTTAAAGGCTCATGTTTGCCTCATCTTGTAGAGGTCTGATGGTAAGTGGTTAGCCTGCTAATATGTATTAGGTCTTTGTAAATAAAACAAAACAAAATGGTGGGTACACAATGCAATATACAGATTATGTATCATAGAAATATACACTTGAGACCCATATAATGTTATTAAATGATCTGATTCCAATAAATTTAATTTAAAAAACAAACAAAAATCAGATCTGTAATGTGATGAACTCTTAAGTAATCTTAGTACATTTTTTATTTTAGTAAGCCTAAAAATCCAGACATATATATTAAAATATTAACACTTATAAATAAAGGAGTAAAATAAGCACAAACTTTGTAACATACTTTTCCTTGCCATGAATCAAGAGATCAATTTTGAATATTATACATTTTATTTTTATTCATGTACTTCTGTGTGTACACATGTATCAAGGAAAACTAGATTTTAGCAATAGCAATAAAACTATATAGGTTTTGTTTAATGAAGTCAAATCTATACATGGCAGATGGCTCATTTTCACTGTTCTTGCATTGTTTCAAAATTTTAAGAAAATGAAATATTCTGTAGAGCAGAAACTCCATAGTGGTGAATCTCTAAAATGAAGACATTGTTTTGCAGGCATGTTTGTGTCCTTCCTTAAATAACTTTAAGGATTTTGAAAATAAAATTTGATAGGTTTTGAAACAGGTTGTGCTTGTATTTCTGTCATTTTTCTTTAACAGTATTATCTGGAGCTATCTAGAAGGCACCTAACAGGAGATGAAATAAGATAATTAGAGAACAGAAATAGCATGGTGGGATTTCTGGGAGGGTTAAGGAAATAAAGAGCCCAGGTCTAAAAAAATGTATACCAAGCAAGAGTTATAAAAGACAGTTAAGAGAGTCTTAGGAAGTTCTTCTTATCTCCCCATCTAAAACCCAAGTTATTCCTCATCTCTGAGTGAATTATTGCTAAAACAACAACAACAAGCATTGGTAAGATCATTATTCAAAAGAGGGAGGAGAAAGAATATATGTAAATATATAAACTTTTGAAAAATCTGACCACCTTGACTTACAAAATTTACCATGAAGTTCAATATAGAATGAGGCATTAACTTAAGTAATACAGCCAAAAATGCTTTGTTTGCAATAAAATGCTAGAAGATAGGAAAATGTTAAAAACTATTCTGAACAAGTAGCAATAAAGTAGTTTTCCTGACAGCATAAAGAATAACATCTTCCAAATCAGTTATAAAATACTATATTATAAATAAATTATTTAATGAAATGAAGTAGTGTTCATACCCTGTTAAAAAAAAAATAGGATGATCCTGCCCAATGTCCTCAGTGGTTAAAGTGTCAGCCTTCCAGCCGAAGGATCTCAGGTTAGATTTCAGGAAACCAGAATGTGCCTGGGTTTCAGGTTCCTTTCCTGCCCCCATTCAGGGCACATGGGGGAGGCAACCAGTCAGGGTTTCACATGGATCTCTCTCTCTCTCTGTGTCTCTCTCTGTCTCTCTGTCTCTCTCTCTCTCCCTCCCTCCCTTCCTCTCTCCCTCCCTCCCTCCCTTCCTTCTTTCTCCTCCTTTTGTCTCTGAAAAGCAATGACAAAAACATCCTCATGTGAGGATTAACAAAACAAAAAAAATAAAGAAAATAGGATGAAACTTTAATATTAAATGCAAATAATTGATAGGAAGATATAGTATTTTGTGTTATATGTATGGCTTCTTCATATCCATTTATGCTGACCAAAATGTAAGTCGCTTAACCATGTGGGATTTCAAGGTTTTGTGTTTAATAGGTACACTGTAATACATTTATTTCACTTTCTATTTAAGTATATACCCTTTACAAGATATAATACTTTTAAGTACATTTACAGAACTGGCAATTTGATTAAATTTTTGGATTTTTCCACTCAAATATAATCAGATGAATCATTTTGTGAAGGCAGTTTAGGAACATGTTCAAAATCCATTGTGTATTTCTGTGTATACTGACGAGCCCCATACAGTGCTCTTAGCAAAAGCTAAACAAGATTAGTGTTTCCCAACTACTAGAGGATAAAGTCAATTTATCATCTATTCTCGCAGAAGCCATAGAGTTTTATAAGTGATTAAATTGGAAAAGCTGCTTTGGGCAACATAGAAATAGAGCATCTTCTGATAAAATTATGAGAGAGGTTGTCAAATCTGTGGAAGCCTTTGATGCAGTTAGGCAAGGTCACCTCCTCTGGAACCCTGGTTACACTATCATTTTCTCATGTGTCTCTTGTCTCTGAAACTTAAGGAGGGAACAGCTTTCTTAATAAAATCCCTTCTGGTTTTCCCATTTCCATGTGGAATAAATAAGGAGTATATTATATATTATATGTTGCTTAGAAAGCGATGTTCTTGCTGGCTGCAGATTAGAGGCAATAAAAATATATGAGTACTATGCTGAAGTTGGGGAAAATAAAAGAGGTTAATTCAGGGGAATAACCAAGCCATTTGACTCTGATACTTATGGCCTTAGGTGAATCACTTTTACCCTCCTGTTCTCACACTCTTCATCCTATCTAATAAAAGAGTAATATGCAAATTGACCATCACTCCAACACAAAATGGCCACCCCCATGTGGTCAAAGATGGCTGCCACAAGATGGCCTACAGGGGAGGGCAGTTGTGGGAGATCAGTCCAGCAGAGGAGAGTAGTTGGGAGGGACTAGGCCTGCAGGGGAGAGCAGTTGGGAGGGACCAGGCCTGCAGGGGAGGGCTGTTGGGAGGAACCAGGCTGGCAGGGGAGGGCAGTTGGGGGGGACCAGGCCTGCAGGGGAGGGCAGTTGGGAGTGACCTGGTCAGCAGGGTAGGGCAGTTAGGGGTAATTAGGCCCACAGGGGAGCAGTTAGTCACCGATCAGGCTGGTAGGGGAGTGGCAGGGGTGATCAGGATGGCAAGCAGAAGTGGTTAGGGGCAATCAGGCAGTCAGGCGAGTGGTTGGGAGCCAGCAGTCCCAGATTGTGAGAGGGATGTCTGACTGCCCGTTTAGGCCCACCAGGATCAGACCTAAATGGACAGTCAGACATCCCTTGAGGGGTCCCAGATTTGAAAGGGTACTGGCTGGGCTGAGAGAGACACATCCTTGTGCACAGATTTCATGTACTGAGCCT